>PNEQ01113218.1:0-57537 GCA_003012365.1 Medauroidea extradentata
AGTCACTACCAAACCTATGAAATTTGCAACCAAACTATTTAAACAGATTTCAACAAATAACAACCCTTAATTTAGTCTTAAATACCCATTATTACATTAGTGCAAAAATAAAACTATGGAGTCTGTACAGAAAATTACAGCAGAAACACATGGATGTGTGGTCAGGATAAGCCAGGCAACTATGGTATTATGAGTGGGCCACACAGCTGTCGGAGATCTTCCCCCAACCCCGATATCGGGCAGAAGCCCACATTTTCCTTCTTGTTGCAGGGACGTCCCACCAATCTGGAGGCAAAGGAATAATTAATTGGGGTCTGGTGGGCCAGGTACCTTACAAGTTCACGATAACTGCCTGAAGATGGCTCTGCTAACAAATATGGCCGCTCGGAGCAACATTGGCACCACAAGGCGCCAAATTCAAATAGCCGAGTATAAACATAGTAAGTTACAACACTGACTGATAATTACCATTTATTTTTGTTATTGATTACCCGTGATAATATATACTAACCAATTTTGTATCAAGTTAATATTCAGAACATCCATTTATTTTGATCATTTTTAATATTTGTGTTAATTTTAACGTAACTATAAATTTTGTTTTATGTTATTCTGAGTTTATTACTGCGACGGGTCGGGCGGTTGAAAATACTTACATTGTCATTAATTTCATAACCTGGTCACGGCATCAGAAATGTGAAGGGTCGGGTGGTTGAAAATACTTACATCATCATCAACCACAGATCCTGGTCGCAGCACCAAGTAAATGTAGCGCGGCCAATACGCTAACACTGAATACTTAAATTAGACCATCCTGGTCGGTTAAATATCTGATCCTTAAAGAAGGGTGTATGAATTTGTAAAGGAACTTGTCCATAGTTGGAGACAGACAACACTTAATTTTGAGCTCGAAATTAGTATATTTACTTTAGTTTTCTTCCCTCTTTATTTACATGGTTCAAACTGCGGTTAAGATCAAACAAAAGTCCCACAGTAGTCAGACAGGACTGTTCAACAACTGTTTACTTTATTACTTTATAAAATTTAAAGAACCCGGTGACACTTCAGAGAGAGTGAAAGCATAAATGTAGGAGAGCTCAAAAATGCCGTTATAACCGACAAAACCCCATCAGGGTAAAACCTCCTCTGCAAAACTTATTGACAAATAAAGAAAACTTAGCTCTGGGGCCACCGCCCCGATACATTTAAGTCCGCCTTACACCCCACATCACAACCTTATCGCCCGTCTTTTCTTTTCCTTCGACACTAAAAACGCACGAGACGCCTGCACATGTCCCGACACTCACCAAGATTCCCCAAACACAGACCTTCAACATGGCGGACCCACGCCACCAACCTTTACTCTCTCTGCCGCCTCTGGTGGCCACCCACCGAAAAACAAAAATGGAAAATTACCATCCAAATAAAATACAACACATAACTTACTAAAGCAAAAGTTAAATAGTCTAACACTTAAATGTTTACATGAATATTATTTATAAGAATTACATTTACTATATAAAAACCACAATTTATGTTTGAAATAATATCTGTTATTGGCTGGCGCTGGCCCGCGCACAAGTATCTCTGTCTCTCTCCAACAGTGGGAGACACAGCACACATGCACTTCATGAAAAGTATAAGTAGTAGAAAACCGGTAAAATCTAAATATAGCAGTTCCAGGAACTGGGTACGCACACCTGTGCCAACAATGCACCCAGCCTGGTGTTAAAGTATAGTAATAATTACTACAAGTTATAATCTTAAATTAAAATTAAAATACAAAGTTGCCTCAGCCTAAATAAACCAAATTAAATATGAAATTGGATAATTTCAAAACTGATGATACACATAAAATGCCAAACTATATCAGAAAATAATTAAATAGATAATAGCAAATTCAATAAATCAAACATAAGGAAATAAATAAAATTATCAGGAAATAATAAAGGCCTAAGTGGTGGGTGGACGGCCCCACAATTACGTACTTTAGGAAGCTTAGTAATGTTTTCTTTTGCACCTAGTTTTTTTTCTTGTTTCACGATTTTGCTTTGTCTTTGGCAACACGAGGAAGGAGGAGATTAGTGGTAGCTTCAAACAATGATGGACGCGGAATATGTACGCCTTGCTAGAATCTGCGTAAACTGGCGCCATCGTAAGGATAGGCAAATTAATGGGCCACCAGTGTTACGTAAGTAATTAGGAATGCCGAAGTAAGGTGAATAAACTTGAGCTGTAGTCATCGAAAAATTTAAATTTTGAGTGAGCAAGATTGGAAGCCAAGGAAGTAAAGATGCCAAGGAAGTCACTGAACTGTAGATAAGTAAATGCTACTTTTGATAATAACACAGTTCCAAGTTGTATTTCTACTTCATTTTGCAAAACCTTTGTGAAGCGACCAGCCTGCGCTTGGGGTATACTTTATTGATATAAGTCAGTTGTATGTTTTCTATCATTTTTGCTTTGAGTCCTGTTGGTGTTTATTTTTGCATAAGTGATGCTAGCCAGTGTTACTGACACTTTAGGACCAAAAGCTGGTCAGCCAAAAGTCAATTAAGCACAGGGCAATGGATATTATGCCTTGATTAAACTCAGAAGCCCCAGTGTGTTGCTCCGCCACCCAACTTTAGTTTATGCAAGTTTATCTATCACCTGTAGATAATTAAATTGCTAGTTGTTATACAATTGTGAGTTTCAGGAAATTTTGTTTTAGTAAGACTTCAGTATTTGTTGTTTTAAGCCTAGTGATCTTTTAAGAAAGGTCATTTGGTTAATTAATTTAAATGTTATAATTCTGCTGAACAGGTTAAAAACCTATAAAACCCACTCTGTAAATGTAAAACCGCTATTGAGCCTGGCGAAACAGTACAGTAAGAAAATCGGGTCTGGATGCAATTGCTAATGATTAGTCTTTTAGTGTAATACTTAAATGCGACGTAGTGTGCTCATAAGCATAAAATTAGAATTATTCAGAGTTCTGTTTTCTGACGGCATGTGAATTTAAATAAATATGACCTGTGGTTTTTTTTTCTTCTGAAACAGCATAAAAATTCAAGGTATTTTGGACTCTTCGAAATTTTGCGAAATACTGATGTTTTAAAAGTTACGGCAGTTGGAAAGTTCTTGGTGTATATTTTAAAGATATGTAAATGAGTTCGACCAGCCCGGTCATGGTGCAGCGGGGGCGACACCAATAGGGGTTCACAGAAGGCACTGCAAGGTGTACTGCCAGCAAGGTCTGATGCCAAACCTTCATTTAATATTTTTTTATTGTAATAACCACCCAGTATCATAGCGAGATAAATCATTGTGCACAGCATAATTTTGCCAATTTTTCTGTAATTTTAGTTTAAGTTTATTTAATTTGTATCCAGAGCGGTTATTTTACCTTCCTAGAATGTTATAGAACATTTTAGCGGAAGGTAAGCTGCCATGGTATCTTCGGACGCCACTGTGATTACCGAGGCTGGTCACTTTGTTCTGGACAGTCGAGGAAGACGGATGTGTGTTGCGTTGCGCGAACTTGGCATGTGGTAAGAGAATCTAGCCGAGGGGCGCAGACGAGAGCCATGGGGCCGCGATGGAAGGCGGTGAAGACTTTCTAGTGGCATTTATTTTTGATTAACATTTATATATTGATGTGAACCTTAGGTGATACTGATCACGTGGCCAGCCCACTACTGGTTACAGAGGTTATGTTTTAGTCCAGCACGTGCTAGTTTTCTTTAAGTTTGTTAGTTTGATTCAATTTATATTGTTGTTTTATTTTATGTTGATGTGAAAGATAAGTATCTGTAATGATGTAAGCACGGTTGCGTTACTTTCTGAAAAAAGAAAAATTAATAAATAAATAAGAATGGGCAGTTTATTGAACCATGTGTTTGATTACCGTGCAGTATGCGCCCACCCTTCAATACCACGAAAAAAACCCTGAGATAAGAGTGTAGCTCACCACTGAGGCCAGAGCATTTGTGAGAATTAATAAGTATACATCTTGACATTACCGTACAATAAAATGAGTGGGGCAGGTACCACCACACTTTTAACTGTCAATATTTTGGTGTAGCCTAAACTGAATTAATTTTGCAGAAAATGAGTTTAGACAGTCATATTTTTATTTTGTGAACAAAATTGATGCCTAAATTCAGAGGTCCTGAGATGTTTATGCTAACTAGCTACCGACGTATTGCTATTTCACTAATATCAATTTGTATTTAATTGCCTAAGAGAGAGAAACTTTTAAGATGGTTAATTTCAGAATTTGCAATAGTAAGAGGTAATACATTTACTTATTTCGGTCCAGTATTTTACAATCACAGATCATAAATTTGTTCTACTTTGTGCTGGGCCCGCACTTTCTTTCACGCAATGTTGTGAAGATTCTACAATTGTACAGTTTACCAGGACTTAGCAGATCGTCGACCATAATATAGTGAATATTGACAGTGCCATTGTACCGACTGTGTCAGTGAACGACGTAATTTGACGACGTTAAAAACAGTTCAGACATTGCAAGTTATCAAGAATTAACATATATAATACTCAGCAGTTATATTTCAATCGTTTTTACGTATCCAGACTTTCATTACATACCTTATATTCCATTTGTTGTTTTGGAATATTTACAGTTGCCGTTTGTAAACATGACATTCTTCGCCATAGATGTGATACAGACTAAACAGAGACACAGGTACAGGCAGTGCAGCTAGTCTCGTGCTACACTAGCGCTATCGAGTGACAACGGCGGAACCTCAAGAAAAATTCCCGAGAGCTGTGTTGATATAATTTTCCCGTAATATTGTGAATTTCTAAAGGGATTTGTTTATATAATTAATATTGTTCTAAGCGAGACTTGTAATGTTTGTATTGTGTTTTCATTATGTAATTCCAGATTTCATAGTAATAATTGATACACTCTAATTAACTCGTCATAGTTGCTCCGCCATGTTAGGCGGACTATTTCCAGTGATAATATTCATTCTCGCTTCTTGTATTTATACTCGTGTATTTGTAGTATCAGGATTCAGTCGGCTTCCAGTGAAATGTAAGTGTTGCTTTGTTATTCATTATTGTAAATGTGAAATGGGTTGTTATGCTGCAGGACTTGTAAATGATTAATTTGTGGCGCCTTGTTTAGTTTCGTGATTGTTATTTGAGTTGAAGTCCTGTAGCATAATGGTCCAAGTCCTAGTGTTTCGTTCATGTCTTGTGTTGTTTGTTGTGGTTTCACTCCTTTTTCTGATAATTAAAGTAACTTTCGCGTTCGGGATTTCATAAGTAAATTAAAGTAAATAGGTAATTATTATTCCGTGAGAGAGAGAGAGGGGCAGACATGTAATTTCAATAAGTTTTATTAATTGGTTAATTAATCTTTAAAGGTGTGCAATTTGATGCTTGGATTTAACTGCGAATGTAAACCATTTCCGATCTTTAATAGTAAACCAATTAGATGTTTTGCATGCACCTTATGTGTCCGACTATGAGACTTTTGTGCGAAGGTGTAAGCTGTTAATGCATACTACTGAGGTAGGATATGCTTGTGTTTGAGATAGTACGTTGGGGCGTGGTTCCCCAGAGTTTTAATTAGTGTGTTTAGGGGCGTGTGTCCCCTCGATTTGTTCGGGTTTGCTGCTGAGAGTCAGCACCTGTTGTGTGAGCTAGTTCCCTATGAGGTAGGGCTAGCCTATGTTTAGTTATTGTCTTTGCTACTCCCTCCTCAGGGTTATCGACTAGGGCTTCTTGTTATTTCCTATTTGTTCAACTTTATATGAGATTCCCTATTTGTTCAACTTTATATGAGATTCCATTTGCACACCTGTTATTGTATTTTTGTAAGATTCATGTTTAATGTTATTTGTTGAATGTTTTGATCCTTGGTTATTATTTGAATTTGTATTATTTGCGAGGTTTTGTAACTGATGATTTTGTTTCGATTATCAATAAATCGCTGATGCGATTGAACCGGCTGTTTGGTATTATTCCTTGAAGTTGAAGTTAATGGTAATTTCCCTTTTCATGTGTGTGCTATTGTGACATTACATGCAGATCATGCTGATCACTTGCTAGTTTTGCCAGACTTGAGGTTATGAGTATCTAGCTCTGTTTGAATCAAATTATACCCTTGCCTAGGCATAGTAGCTTGCTAATTGTTGGGGATCGCAACCCTCGTTACTGCCTCTGCTGCTGTGATAATCGTTAGGTGCCGTCACCATGTCCTTACTGAACTTTTACGCCGCCAATATATCTCACTGGCCAACTTGCTGATTTCCAATTTGAAACTGTTGATCCTCACGAACTCACATCTGTTACCCCAAGCCAACTCAATTCTATCTGCCACAGTAAATAAGTCTGCACTTGATCTATAACAAAAGCTTACCAAATTACGCAATCTTTGCACTGAGGCACTGAAATCCGGTCCACTACCTACAGACCTCCAAATAAAACAGACACCACCCCCACCGCTGATTGGCCAGAAACCCTGTCTAGCCTCACTCTTCAACCTTCCCACACCTGCTCATTCTGCTCAAACACTACCTGCTCCACGGCACCAGAAAATGGAATCAAAACCCTCAGATACACAGCCCAAGTCTCAGATATTCCCCCTGAACACAATATTCTTGAAAAGGTCTATCATTTGCTCCATCTACAAAATTTGACCACTTTGCTACCATGAAAGATGTCTTGAGTTTCAATCGCAATCTCCGCCTCAAGCATTTCTTTGACAACATGCCCACCACCATTAAGGATTATGACAATCACGTAGATCCAGCAGTAATCAAGTTCTCACCACCATCCACATGGGACCCTCCTCCACAGCTACCTTCTCACCCTTTCGAACAGTTTCTATCTTTCCTACTGACCAATGTCTCGGATCCAGCATTTGCCAGTTCTCTCTCGAACAGTAGAAACATCACACTCTCTGAATGTAAAGCCACCAAAGACCTGCAGAACAACAGTGAAATCATGATACTATTACCAGCAGATAAAGGCTTTACCATAGTAATTCTAAACAAGGAGGACTATATTCTGGAAGCTAAAAAAAAACTGGAAGACTACACTATTTACTGACCACTGCAAGAGACCCAAACAGCCAAATTGTGTGACCAAATCCAACATTTCCTAAATACCCAAGGACCACTTCAGGGGCTCTCCACCAAATCTGTACAGCTGCTCAAACCATACAACCCCAACACACCTGTGTTGTACCTACTACCCAAGATACATAAAGATCAACGGCCACCCCCAGGACGGCTCATTGTATTTGGATGTGGCAGCCCAACAGAAAGGATCTCGGCACTGGTGGATGCTCACCTCCAACCATGGATTCAGCTCCTTCCCTCGTACATCAATGACAACAATCACTTCCTAGAATGCCTAAAAATCTTGAACACCCTACCCCATGATGCCTACCTGGTAACAATAGATGTAACCTCTCTAGGCACCAACATCAAATCAAGGGCATCACCATGGGCACTCGCATGGCCCCTTCTTATGCCAACCTGTTCAGGGGCAAACTTGGGCAAAATTTCCTGAGCCAACAGCCTACTAATCCACACTGTTGGATGCAATTCCTACACAATATCTTTATGATCTGGAACGCAGAGGACAGCCTTCTCACTTTTCTCAACAACTTCAACTCCCACAGTCCTTTAAAATTCATCTGGAGCTATTCGAAATCCCACGCAATATTTCTGGATGTAGAACTGACTCTCCATAATGGCACAATTGAAACAGCTGTCCATACCAAACCAATCAATAGCCTGCAGTACCTCCACTTCAACAGCTATCACCCATACCATGCCAAGAAATCTCTGCCACACAGCCTCGCCACCAGAGCCAAACACCTCTGTTCCATCCAAACTGACCTAAACAAACAGTGCGAGCAAATAGCCAAGGCCTTCACTGACAGAGGTTACCCAAAATCACTTGTACGTGAACAAATACAGCGTGCCACTTCAACTGATGTTTCAACCAAGCGGGGCAATTCTGAAATTCCCTTGGTCATCCCCTACCATGAGAATCTGGACAAGCTCAGAACAATACTCAAATGTGGGCACAAAATCCTGGCCTCCTCACCACTCACCCAAAACTTGCTTACTAAACATCTCAGATTGGTCTTCAAACGACCCCCAACCTCCTCAATAAACTGTTTGTCCCAAACTGCCAGCCAACACCACAGCCTGTGATAGAAACATCCCCAGGGGTTCTCACCTATGCAACAAACCACGCTGTGGCTCCTGTGTAATACACCAACCTTCCACATCTTTTAATAGCAGACTGACAAACCAAACCACCCCATACAAGGAAACTACAACTGTGGAACTGAAAACCTTATCTACCAGCTACAGTGCACTGTGCACTCATTGCAATGCAGAGTATATTGGCCTAACCACCAACACTCTCAGACAGAGAATGAATGGCCACAGAGCTGATACCAAAAAAGTCATAGCTGGAGCGGAAGTTGATCCACATGAGATGCCAATTGCTGCACATGCAGCATCTCAAAATTCCAACTTGATTCCTGTTACACAACCTGAGTGGTGAGGGCCCAACCATAGTTGAAAAACAGGGTAGAATTAAGACGCTGGGAACTGGCATATCAGTATACAGTATTACCAAATCCAGACAGCCTCCTGGCCTCACCTCAGATAACATACTAGTACTTCAAAATTCCCACCGCACCTTAGTTTGCCGTCTGGCCGCTAGGTGCACTGATTACCAACCACCACCACTGCTGCACCAAACAATATACTTCAGTGTGTCTCCATTCATCACCCGATGAAGCCGATATAGTCGGCGAAACGTTGTGACAGAGCTTCTGGGGAGAAATGTGTTGGTCCATCTAAGTGTATGTGTTTTCTATCTGGAAGTGCCACCTGTAAGTACTTGTGCAACCATCTATTTTTTAAAATTGTAATTAGTAACCTAGCTGCCTTTTCCGCCTTTGTTTTGTTAAATTTTATATTACACCAGTTTATCATCCGAACATTGAATTTATAATATTACACTGTTCTTGGTCAGCCATTTTTTAATAAACAAGATTAGACTGGCCAAAAAAATTGTATATTTTCAAACTGATGGCATCTCACAAGCAGACTACTGTACTTGACTACAGGTGCCACACAGTAAGTTCAACCTTTTTATTAATACATATTTTTGACATTAATATACTCAGAAAATTATGCCTTTTGTGCCTTGCAATTACTTAAAATAATTACCTTTTGTAGTTTAGTTTTAAATTATTGTACAGTACTAAATCTAATATTTTCAAAGCCACTTTTTGCAACAGTTTCTTTTAAAAAGGTTGAACTTACCGTGTAGCACCTATACTTTACCACAGCAAACCACTAAAAGTCCGATAATTCACTTTGTACACAGACTGCAATAGCATTATTTGGTTTAGTTTGTATTACAATTTATAGTATACCAATGGTGTTGAGCTGCAACCTCACACGTCGAAACAATGCAATTTCCCGCATACAGCAAATTTGTACGTCACTGTTATAACAATATAAGTAAAACCTCCATTAACGAATATTCTACTTAACGAAAAACCCTATACAACGAAGTAAAGATTTGGTCCAGCCAAACCCCCATAAGAACAACATATTTTTAACCTCCAAATACTGAAATTTATTTAGTTCAAAACGATAAAATTCTCTTTACAACTAACGACCAGATTTAAAAAATCACATGTAAATAATTATGTTCTATAAGCCACTATTTTTTTATTTGTCCTCGCGCTGAAAGTACGTAACAAACCTGGATATATACAATAATTAAACAGTAAATAAACATCAACATTACGTCTTCAATTCTATGGTTTAAAGATACACTAAACGTGCTCATGCGGCACTTTACATAAAATGACTGGCTAACTCTTAGCTGCAACTTCAGCGCTCATAGTGGTGGAATTCCATACCATGGTTCTGGCGAGACAACCACTAAGAATCCCATTTTTTTGTGGTTAAAAGTGCACATACACAATAGTGTACGTCATCTGTGACATAGGCCTACATTGTTTATTGTTTTGCTTTTCTATCACCAAATTAATGACAACTGTTTTGAAGTATAATATTTAAGCATGTGGTTAGTTGTGAATGAGTTTCTAAGAAAAGTTGCTGCAGATAATAATAAAAAAAATTTAAATTTTAATAGTTGCTCATCAAGGTGATAGTGTGATATTGTTAGTGGTTTCGACATCTGAGTCTAGGCCTACGCTATCAGCCACAATTTCAAATCCTTGGCAGATTGAAAACAGCACTGCCTTTGTTGGCATAAATAGGAAACGTGTTAAAGTATGTACAAATGAAGACTTGGACAAGGAAATTAGATTGGTTCATGGAGGTTAGGAGCATTAAACAGTAATGCTTCGGGGCCTATTTTATAAGAAAAGTTTTCGCATGAAGTACTTAGAATGTGAGTAGAAAATGAGCGAGCATACAATGGCTGGCTTTTCAAATTTAATGCCACTGTAACACACTATAAAGTTATGTGGTGAAGAATTTAGTGTAACCTTGATATTCTAGAAACATGGCAACCTTAATATTAAGTTCTATGTGCCAGGTATTGAGATCAAGACATTTTCAGTTATTCATAATCTTCAAAATAAATAGCAATTTCACTAATATTTATCTTTTATTTTGTTGCTTCCATAATTTCCAGGATATGTTGAGAGTTGTCGACCAAAGTTTTGTCGTTCATGTGAAATTCTATTTCGAGTAGAAATCAGTTGTATAAAACCTCTATTTAACAAACCCCCTTAAAATAAACATGTAATTTTTTGGTTCCTTGAATTTTGTTAAATAAAGGTTTTACTATATTGATTAATATGTGTGTTATACAGGATGTCCCATTAGTCCGGTCTCACAGGGCAAATATAAATTGGTGAAATACGGAATGTTTCAATAGTGTTGCAGTGTGATGGCATAAGACAACAGTAGTGTGTTCACTTCCATGTATCATTAAAACAGAAAATGTTCAAATTAATGGTAGCAATGTACTTTGCACATGAGTATGCGATGGTTCAAATTGCTTTGTACACAATGTAACATAGTCGGCGGGATGGAGCGGCATGTAGTAGTAATGCTGTCATTCACTATAACATTTCATTACACTACAATACTATTAAAACATTCCATATTTCACCAATTTCTATTTGCCCTATGAGACCAGACTTATGGGATATCCTGTATAATTTAAAATTTATATTCTTGTATGGTAAAGATGTCTGAACAGTTATTACAAGATATACCGTGATTACTATTTTTTTAAAGTGCCTTTGCCTTTCTGACTTACGAGGTTGCAGTTCAATACCATCGATACACTTTTTCTTCAACAACTACCACATACAGTTGACTCCAAATACATACCATGAACAACTTGAAAAATTTCTGTGGCCGACCTCATTCTCATGATTATTATCAATGCAGGTAACCTGTCCATATTTATATTTCTTATCGCCATTGCCGCCACTGCTCCAAGTGTCACAGACACCGACTGAAAAAACCTGCAATAAAACAAATACAGAGTCAATCTGACAAGTATTACATAACTATACATAATAACAAAGCTGCAGTTTGTAACTAGTATTTTAAATAATAATAAAACTATGATTGAAAAAATTTAAATACTGTGCATCACAAGCTACATCACGTGGAATTAAATACATCAAGACAAACTCAGCACATCTCTCAACATGACATTCCTGTGAGCCAGGTGATCACATAAAATCTTGTGGCGGGCAAAAACACTCCTAGTTCTTGTCCATTGGCTGCCAAGTACTTCAGCAGGGTCTGGGGTTTGAAGTAGAGCAAAATGAAAATCTGACATTGGGACTAATGCAGCATCTGGGATGGTATCTTAGCAGCAGATATTGTGAATGTCAGAGGTGCATGGATTCTTTGCACGTGGACAAGATACACGTGCTATAGTTCTCCAACATGCTCGTGTATGTTGACACCCTCTCTTTCATTCCTGGTATAACCAACTCGTCATTGCTGAGACAGTATGCCAGGTTCCAGGTGGCAATGGTCATGAGGGGAAACAGTTTTCATCCGTATTTGGTTCCAAGTACAACAAATTATTTTTCTCGTGAGAGAAGAGCACTGGTAGATCACAAAGTTACAATGCATTTCTATCTTATTTCCGCTCCACATTCTGATGGACAGTGGGAGACTGGTGTCAAATTAGCCAAGTTTCTTTTGATAAAATGTGTATTCCCACATCTTCATATATGTAAGTTGTATTGACTCATGAAACAAGTGTAAGTAACCCTCAATTTGCGGCCAATATGTGCTATATAAAATGATCCCAACACACTATTTGCCAGCATATTAGACAACTATTTTTACATTTTTTTGGCTCTAAAAAATTGCTACTCGTCTTGTATGAAGGTGTGAACATTTTTGATAACCTAAAAATTGTTTGAAAGTTAAGCTGTATGCTGTGGAATTGCATGATGATTCAAGGAATTGTGTTTCCCGTTACAAAATTAAAACAAGTGCTGTTTTTTTAATCAAATTAACGGTACAAAATTTTGATTAACATCATTTATGACATAGGCTACCTTTACCTCGCAACTGGAGCGCATGCCTATATCCTTTGTCTCGCCAGCCCACAACACTCGGGTGGAGAAAACTAGGATCTAGGTCTGCATGTTTAGATCCTTTGTCTTGCCAACACAAAACTTTCAGGCTGAGAAAACGAGAATCTAGGTACCATACCTCACATTCATGTATCTAGTACTTGGCTGGCACGCTACAACAGTGCACAAGAATGTGATGACCTTGCAAGCAAATGTTGCAGCCCAGCGTTGCCATGCAGTGCGTGGCGTACCCCAATCCCGCATTGCCAAGTAGCAAACAGCTGATGATGTCGCCTGCCACGTGTTCTGCCGTTGTCGTGCATTTTCTTGGCTCTTGGGCGCTCGAAGAGCAGTAGTGGCTAAAGTTATAGGTTTGTGTGTCTCCTATGATGTTTACACAATGGTAATAAATGCATTAAAAATATTGAAACAAAATTTTTAATGTTTTTGGCAAAGGAAAAAAAAACTGTGCTGGGAATTTCAAAATTAATAATTTACTTTTGCAAAAATTTGTACCTTCAAAACCATGACTCGTCTTATATGCAAGGTCATCCTATATGCCAGCAAATACGGTAAGTGACAGAAGTGAAGTCTTTGTTTACTGTTGTTTCATGTCCTAAAGTTTGATTGTACCTGTTACCAGGCAGGATGTTGCGGATTGTAAATACTGTAGTACAGTGAAATCCCTTTTCTACACCACTCAAGGGACCAACAAAAAGCTGGTGTAAAATGCAGGAAAGTGTAAAAAGAGGGAAATTTATGCTATATAAGATTTGCAAGGGACCTGAGAAAACTGATGTAAAATAAGGGAAAGTGCAAAATCTAGGAATGAAAAGACTGGGTTATAATGTATGTAATTTGTGACACTGGTGTATGGCACATCTAATGGCGACTTGATCCATAGACCAATGCATTGACTACAACCAATTACTGTAGGTAGAAAGTCTTTTTTTTTTACACACACACCCTACACCCACAAAAACACACAAACAACACACACACAAAACATATACACAATATACACATCATACACACAAAACACACAACAAACACCCAAACACTCACCACACACACAATGCACCACACACAACGCACCACACAACACACACACCACACACACCACACACAAAACACACACCATACAAACAACACACACCACACACACAACACACATCACACACACAACACACATCACACACACAACACACATCACACACACAACACACATCACACAACACACACCACACACACATCACACAATACACACACACGCAACACACAAACACAACATAGATATAAACAACACAACACAGATATAAACAACACAACACACACACCACACACACACACCAAAAACAATTAATGAACACTTGTGAAATAGGTTAGCACCCAGCTGAAACAGCATTACAGCCAATCAAACAAACTTTTATGCAGGCATTTGTGGACTGGAAGTACATCGTAAGTTTCCCAGCACATGAAATGCTATTATAGCATACGTAATATTTGAGTCAGTACCTGAGTTTGTTAGATTCATGTGTGAGATCCCAGCCCCACACAACAAAGTGTGTATTAAGGCACTGCAGCACAGACTCAAATCCAAGCAGCTGAGTGCAGAACACATTGGTGAGAACACTGCCATCGTGATGAAGGTACAACGCCAGCAGTCGCCTCTGTAAGTCATCACAATAAATCCTATTTTAGTGTAAAATACAGTATTCCATACATTTTAACTTCAAAACAGACATCTCATTCAACATCTTTGGTCCAGCATGTAAAACAATTGAAACCACTTAGAGTGTTTCATGTTTAATAAGTCAGATAAAATTCACCTTATTGGTATGTACAATTTAAATTTAAAGATTAAGAAGTTTTCACTATCAATAAGTATTGTACTACGTATTTGTTTCATTCCTTCACAAGCATCTTTAGTGTTTACACAAACAATTACCTTTCAGTCAGCCATACTATATTTCTTATACTACCAGAGAAAAAAAAATTGAACATTGCTGTAGATACTATAGAATGAGTTGCAGACACTTTCAAGTAAAGAAGAAAGAAAAAAACAATTTAATCACATTATCGTAAACATACAGGCCACCGAAATAGCTATTTTCAAACTTACAAGAAATCACTTCTACTCTGAAAGAGTTTGTATTGTACAATATGAAGTTTATCAGCAGGAAGTAGACAAATCTTGCTGACTGGTCACACACACTCTCTGTGTAACCCCACGAACAACACTGTCCTCACCTGGGTATACTGCAGATACTCTTGCAATATTCCCCTTGAACTGTGGCAGCATGGGGTCCATGAGCAGTACCAACTGGTTGATGTAGGTGTCAGTGACTGGATGTGTCCATTTGGTTCTCTGCTGCAGATTATGCAGATACTCCATACTCCATCTCTTCTGAATGGTCTGGTGAAACTGTGTGCTCATTTGCCAACGATCTAGGCGTTTCAATGGGATATCACATAGATATTGGTCTGGTACAGTTACCAGAGGCTCTCCTACCAGAAAGTGGCCTGGTGTTAGTATTCCCGAGAGTCTGTTGAGAGGGCACATAGAGGTCGTGAATTCAATACTGCTGATATCTGTGCAACAACGTTGAAAGCTCCTCAAATGTCTATAGGTGAGTACCTACAACTCTATACAGATGCTGCTTGACACTCTTGATGGCAGCTTTCCACAGACCTCCGAAGTCGGGACTTGCTGAAATGCCATCTTGGCCCTCCCTGAACTACCTTGTTTGCCATTTCATTCTCAGTCTCTTTTGAAAACAATTGAGCAAACAGTTCCTTGAGTCTGTTAAGAGCTCCTACAAAATTTGTGCCACTGCCAGAGTATACATCAGCAGGCAACCCTCTTAGTGACGCTTGAATGCAGCCACAAATGATGAGGTTGACAGATCCATTACAAGCTCCAGGTGCACTCACTGCCATCAGGGACCAACACTAGAAGTGCATTTCATTTTAAGTTCAAGTCCGCCTCGAACTGATATTTATCTGTCCGATTTTCAGTTTATGGTTTAGATGAACAGAAATTTAATTGAAGCATTCTTAAACTGATACTCATACCTTGAACCATTATATATAGTCCAAATTTCGGTTCAGGAATTTTTAATTCTAGTTCACACTAACATTCTGCAAAATTTATAATTTACATTCCCAATTTCATTTCCAGTTCAGCGTGATCCGAAGTGTTATAACATTCCTCTCATTTCTTTTCTCCATTACTGTCTTGTTTCGTTCCAGTTCGACTTATTCTTCTTAGTTTTACAGTTCGACTTAATGTTCAGTACCGGCCTGAACTGGTATGTACAGTGTTCTTTGTGAACTGGTATTAATTACTTACTCATTTATTTCCAGTTCAACTTATTTATCCAAGGTAACAGTTCCAGTCCAATTTTAAATTATTGATTGAACAGAAATAAACGTGTTTTATTTTCGTTTCCAGTTCCATTCTAACAAGAACCTTTTAGGTTCTCTTCCAGTCTGTAATTCATTTCTGGCTTACATCATTCCAATTCGTTTTACTTATCCGGGGATTACAATTCATATTTTTATTTCATTCCTGTCGAGACTGAAATTAACACGAGCCATATGATTTCCAGTTAAGCAACAAAAGGAATATTTTACGGTTCACTTGTGAACAGGACATTATTACCTGCTCATTTCATTCCAATTAGACTAGTTCATCCGAACCAAACAAGTTCACTCTCATGTTCAGTTTATGCCAGAACCCTGATTAAGGCATATGTTTTTATTTGCAGCTCTGCAAAGCCGAAATATACTACAGTCGTTTTTATAACTGTACACCATTACGTAACCCTTTCATTCTTGGTTGGCTTTATTTTTAAAAGAACTATCGTTTCATTTTCAGAGTGGATGTCATACAGAGCAAAAACTATGCGACTTTCTAATACCACATTTTATTATTTACATCTTTAAATTAGAAAACCGTTTTGAATTTGTGGCATGTAAGCAACAGCTACTTAAAGTTTTAAACTCAATGCTTATGCTCCATTCATCTAGTACAGTAGCGAGCAAAGACGAGAGAAAACCAAGACGATCTTGTGAACTCTTCGCTGTGTCATTGGCCTTGCCTGGTAACCGTTAGTAAATTTGGCTGACCTTTATGTTTCAATTGAACTAAAACCCACTAATTAGTATTTGTATGTTCCTGCGACCAAGGCGTTATTGTGGCCAGACAACTCGCCTTCCACCAAGACGATACAGACTCGATTCCCGGCAGAGTTGTTCCAGATTTGTCGCATGTAGGTAACGTAGCAAAACCTCCATTGGCTGGCAGGTCTGCTCGGGGCACTCCCGCTGTCCACACACTGTGCATTCCGTCTCTTCTTCATTGTACGGCCCCACTCTCATTCCATTCATCAGTGTTCGGTAGACGTCCACTGGCACCTAGCTTCAAAATCTGTCAAATCTGGAATATGATGCCCATCCTTCAAGTACCATTTCCGTCATGTGTATATCAAGGAAAATTTAAAATAAAAATTTACTTCATATACTTTTCTCGTCTTAGTGGTAATTTAGCTAAATGTAGCTACTGTAAAGGAAAATACGCAAAACATAGTTCAGTAAAATTAAAAAACATTGTTTTAAAGAAACTCATATTCTGCCTCGCAGTTTAAACATCATAGGTAACCACGTGTCCATTACTTTTCATAAAATTTATTAGAATTCTGCTTTGACAAATTAGCATAAAATATGCTGTCTGGAAGTTTTGTGATCTGTTCATACAGCTCTGCAAGTATGTTTAAGCATTGCAAGGTCACAGAATCAAGTTCTAGTAAAACATTACTATTGTGTAGTGACAAGAACGCAGCTGTATCTACCCTGCTAACAAGGATTGCGCCACCTTACAGTTAACTGCGGCCGCTACGTATGACACAGCGAGTTTAGACATGCCTCCAGCTCTGCACTGCTCATTCCAGCATATGTACACCACCGCCTGCAACAGTATTAAATATATCTCTTGCATGTCTTTTACACATCTGAAGGACGTCTCGTAGTTCAGGAAGTATGAATATCCCATCATAAAACGTGACCTGAGTGCACGGGAATATATACACCGAATATATCTCTTGCATGTCTTTTACACATCTGAAGGACGTCTCGTAGTTCAGGAAGTATGAATATCCCATCATAAAACGTGACCTGAGTGCACGGGAATATATACACCAAAACTGAAGTTGTTTGTATATACGTACATACTTACGGAATAATTTACTCTCATTTTGATTATTTATTTATATGGAACCGTAATTTTCTTTGCAATCTGTTATGTAAAAAATTAACAAAACACAAACTACAACATTGTTCGTTGTTATTCATACCCTAGACAAAATGTAAGCAATGAAACATGTCACTAGATACAACATAATTTGATGCTAAGCTAAGTGCTTAACGTTTCGTACGCAGTAGCCTATTACTGACAAAACGTACGTACTAGAGTTGGCAATATTTTGTATGTCAGGTTAAATGATGAAATACAACACCTCTAACAATAAGCCAGTAAGATGGAGTGATGGTAAAACATTCACCTCCCTTTTGGAAGGTTCGATTCCTGGTCAGACCATTCCGATTTTGGATTTCTGTTTTTAATCATGTATTTCACCTTGAACTACTACCAGGGCCTTGACCTATTTGAGGACACGTAAAATATCCAACAAATACATATAAATTAATTACAGTAGAATCCCGTCATAACGAACACCAAAATAGCGAAAACACAGTTAAAGCAAAGTCTTTTTGAGGAACCGTCAAAAAATTGCAAAACAATTCCATGAAAAAATGTGAATTTTATGAATAGAAACATGTATGGTGAGTCGTGTGAAGCAGGCTTGCAGCAAGATTCGTGACCATGTGAAGCAGGCTTGCGGCGATGTACGTGACCTTGTGAAGTGAGTAGGTATTTGCTGGCCGGATGCAACCCTCTCGCCGCCACCCCTACGAGCCAGCCAGCTAGTACTGTCATGTGACTTGAGTCATGCTTCTGCCTGGACACCTCACTTCCCTTACCAAACTCATGCGTGTGTTGTTCTAAAAATATAATTGCACCCTTTATTTCCCCCACCCTTTTTCAACCTAGGCTAAAAATTACGAGAGAGGCAGTTGGCTACGTTTCCGTAATCACTGTGCTTTCAATCGTACTACAGTATTTAGTTTCACATAAAGCTTGCGTTTCTGATTTTAATTATTGATTACGATTTTGAATTTTGATATACGTACAGTCGAGCCACGCAAGTACGACATCAGCTACTACAAAAACGCAACTACGACAGTATTCTAAATGCCCGCCAAAAAAAATTTTGAAGGAATAAAATGGAAAAAGTTGACATCGTGAGCAGAAAAGATTATTTAAAATAATGTACGTTCATTACAATTCAGCTTATAATTAGAGGCCCGGAATTTTCGGAAATACGAAGCAATGGCGATAAAATGGGGAAGGGGGGGCAGATAATGGGAGGAAGGCTCCAATGCCAGACACTGTTATCCGGCACTCCCAAAAAGCTTCCGCTCAGCTAAGATGACAACACGGCTATTTGGAACAAGAACTGTGTGTTCTAACTGAATAACGGCGGAGATATGCTGTTTCTTCACTAAGAATAATTGCCACCGGCTGTGCTATACCCGAGTCATACACACACCACGCATACTGAAGAAATGCGTCTGGGAGACACAATAGCACTGTCGCTTTCCCTCACACATGCTAATCTCTGCTTAGCTTGCTACAGCTCATATTTGACTCGGTAGACCTTCAGCTTTTTGAGATAAGCAGCAAGGATGGCGGATGAGAGGATGTATTGGCATTACTGTCTCCAGTGTCAGTGCATTTGCTGTTCTGATTCACCTTCATGCTCACACAGTCAGCCTTATGTGTTTTTATCATTTAGTTTAATGGTAATTTCAACATTTACTGTACACTAATTATAAATTATAATTTAACACACTACACGTCCCATAAACTTCAGCGAGAAGCAATAAATCCTTGTGGGCTGGCCACTGCATTGTTAAAGTATCGTACACACCGTCAGGAATAACGTGGGAACAAGAGTAAGTCACATGTTTTTTTGTCTTGGAACGAGTCTGTTTGGACAGCTGAAGGAGAAGAAAGAAAAATAAAAAGTGGTGGGCCATGTGTGAAAACAAGCATGTCTAGCTTTAGCATTGCTTTTCAACGAACTATCTACCGGTATCTAAATTTGGTAGCGCTCACGTAGGTCAGACATGTTTTCTGTCGGCACACTGCCGGAATAAAATCACAAACTTGTGACCTTGCTCAAAGTCAATGCATACACGTCCACGCACTTCTGTTACTACTAATTGGCTTCGAACTTAACTTTGTGTCGCTGCTAAACACAGTTCACAACTAGTGCACGAAAATAAAGCAACTACCAATGTTGGCATCGTTTATTTTTGCTGGCAAATAACACTATCATTACCTGCCCTTCCGAACTGATTTTTATCTGTCTTGGGCAAGCGCACAAATTATTCGACGCATGCTACAGTTAAAAGGGCACTCAGAATTATCATCAGAGCATGCATGCTAAAATAAATAAATAAATAAATTACTACATTCGTCAAACTGAATACATTAGTCTGAGGCCGGCAGCGTAATCATGTTGACTGCTGGCGCATGTACTCTCTGCCGTGCGCCCGCACGGGTGAGACACCGCTGAGGCAGTCCAGCGATAGATAGCCATACTTACATGACGCTGCAGAGATTTTGGTCCGTTTTGACTTAGCGAATAGTTGCACCCATACTTGTTGGGTATCATTATAACCAGCGCATACTTACCTGTTAAAATAAACCTATATTTCCTTAAAATAACATACTACTTTTTAATTAAATAAAAAAAGTTTAAATGTAATTTTTGGGTTCAGGGGTCAGAATCATCCGAATTCGGCTATAGCGAAGACACTGCTATAGCGAAGTTCAAACCCAGAATCATGACATTTCGCTATAACGAGACTCTACTTTATGTAGTGACGAAAGCTACATACACACTCTTATGCCTCAAGACGGACTCAGAGTTGAATATGGAAAATCTTCAGTGCATAGTATTTCATGTATTATTGATCACCAGTACTTTCCATCGTTACTCTGTTCGACTGTTCACAAAGTCTGTTCTCACTATTGTTTATGTGATTCATTTCCTTCAACACAATAAAAATCATAAATCAGAGTAACGTTTTGACTCAAATCAGTACATTTTAATATAAATTTATTCCGTAGTATGCTGAAACATTTGCAAATCAGAGGTCTATTTCACATACAGAGATTGCTAGTAAAAATAGTATAAAAATTTTATTCCTACGGAATGATGAAAACAATCAACGGCAGCAGTTAAAATGTAAAACTGGCCATGTAAGTGCGATCAATGTCTTTATCGTTTATTTAGATTCGAGAGCATTTCTTAGTGTATGGCACATTACGTTACACCGATTATAATAGGATATTATTTAGGTACACTGATTCTTCTTTTAGGTCGATATGTGTTTAGTGTTACAGTTTAGTTTTAAATTATGTGAAACAAAGTTAGCAAGAACAATACAAATTTATTTTCGAAATAACGGGGCAGATAATTCTGATGTTTACATGTTACCGCGGTGACACTACTATTTGTTCATAAGTAGGTAAAGCTCTCAAGATAGTAATGATCGGACTAAAGTTGAAGTTCACATTATTTATATTTTTACGGATGACAAACCAGCTGTGGGAAATTTTCAGGTTTCAAACGCAGCAAGTTGACACGGTTGGCATCTCTAGGACGCTCGCCACTCACCAAGTTTGTCAGCGTCTGATTCCCGGCAGTGTTGACTCAGATTTTCGCAAGTGCAAATGTTACCGGTCAATGTCGTTGTTCATTCATTTCCCTGACCCTTCATGTCACTGTTGCTGAAAGTTGACTTCGTTCACCCTCTTCTGTCCTACAAGACATCGCTGGTTAACAGACGTCTAATCTTCACTTGAAATGTGGCTCGTATTGTTCTCTGTGATAAACACTCTGTAAGGATCCCTCAACACGTCCACAATTGTACTTCTAGTTTTTAATTTAATTGAAGTTATAATAATTTTTTTCACGTTTTGAATGTTAGTCATGTATTTATATCGGATGCAATAGCCCTTAAAGTTTATAGATCACAACTGCAATTTAAACTTTTTTCCTATAACATAAATAGGCATTCATTTTAATGACAGTCTCAGTTTCCGTCAGCCATAACAGGACAGTATCGATCTGTAGACATTGCATCAGCGATAGTGATTTGAAATTTTTGGAAAGACTGACAAAATGTAAATAAAAGAGAATTTCCATGTGACTATGTAACTGACGAGAAACTAGATACAGTTTTGCTACATATTTTTACATTCAAGAACTCTCAAGTTTATTTCACATTTACTTCATTTAAATTATTATTTTATTTTATTTTTACTATGCCTCTACCTCCTGAAACATTTATGGTGGGAGTCGCCAGATAAATTATTTAGCGGTGGCCCAGCCAAGTGATAGACATGTGTGTCCGACCACATTTACTTCAACTCTAAATTTTGCACTTTATTTATTTTATCGCGCCCAGCTTCGTAGCTCGTGACACATTTACGGCTGGAGTCAGGCAAAATAATACTTTGGTGGCAACCCAGCTTCCTGACAATATGATAAATGCATTGCTTGCATGCAACGTATTACTTTTATTTTAGTTTGATTATACCTGTAGAGAGTTTATCATATAACATGAAAATAAAAGTACATAATAAGGTAAGCTGAATGAGTTTTTAGAGATTTACCTTAACTTACATTTTCTTGCTTTTTACATTTTTTTGCAGTCCCCTCCCCCCTCCCCGAAAAATATCAATAAGGAGTTTCACTGTATTTGATACACTGGGGACAGAAAATGATAGTGCTTTTTAGAGCAATCAATCACGATGAAAAGTTGTATTCAGTTACACTCGCAAAGAACTGTGCATGCAATGTCATTAACTACAATGGCAGTACCACACATTGCAGCATGTTTTCACTGACCTGAGTGTGGCATGCTGGGAAGTTATCTGGTGCTGCATTAGGAAAGAGGCCTACTGCAGTCGAATTATAAGATTACATCTGATGCTACACAGCCAACCCAGTCTGTCGTGATAAATCTCTATAGACAATGGTGCACGTACTGATAAAGTGAGTGAACACTGACAGGCCAGCTCACATAGCATAACAATTTAATGCTGAACTGCTTTTACGTATAGGAGTTGTTCTGGGGAAGAGGAGGGGAGAGAAGCAGGAAAATACATCTCAACACTTTGCAAATGTCTCTCGTAATTTTTAGCCTGCTGTGCTATGGCTAGCTCCTTCCACAAGAAGTTATACATCTGATCACTGGAGCGTTCATTATTCCGGGTACTATGGCTCGTTCCTATGTCTTAAATAGGTTACATGTCGCTGGAACACTCATATACCGGTACTCTCTTATGCCACTAGACTTTATATTCTTAATATGGCTTCTTCATCTACATCCCAAGCAAACATTAGATATTTTGACTCCAATAATCCTAGTTGTCTTGTGGACATAACTGACCGATTGTAAGTAGAGATTGTGGATGTTTACCTGTCCATTAGATCTTAAAATATCATGCTCTTAGTCATGCTATTTTTAAGAACGGGAGCAGATATCAAATTTTTACATAAATATGTTGAAAATGATTTGTAAAATTTTTTTTTTCCTTCAAAAACAACAATTCTATGATTTTACATTATTATTGACTTATTAAATTTTCAATAATGCACGACACCTTTTGCAGAAATTGTATCGCCAAAAGGCCTCTTGTTTGACACAAGACATGAGAATACACATGTAACGCACATAACTGTTTCAGCTCACACCTTTTAGGCTAGTTGGTGTGTAACATACGGTGTGCTATGGAGTATTTAATTTAATAAAAACTGTGATGTCAAAATGCTCCTAAATGTATTTAATTTATCTAACAAAATAGCTCAAATCATTTCTAACACCTACTTCAGTTGTCTGTAGTATTTATAAACAAAATTATTAGTTCTAATTTACCAAGCATGTAAGTATATTTTATAATTAACATTTTATGACTTAAAATACAACTGTACATACTGTACGAAAAACCTACTTCTCAATTGTAGCTATTGTGATGTATATCCAATATTCTACAACTTTTCTATTTCATTTCATGTTGTTCCCCAAGTCAGCACTATACTTCCTTTGCTCTTACTTTAGAGCTCATATAAACAAATACAGATGGGTTAATCATTTGTGTTTGGCTGTCCTACGAGCACTGTTTTAAAATGCATCTGAAAGTAGTTCCCATTTATAAGAGTTAATTATTGCAAGTATATTTCTTACTAAGACATTATTTCAATCTCGAATGACAAACATGATTTTATTACCCAGGTGTGGAAATATATTTATTATTAAGAAATTATTTATATCTCGCATGACATACATGATTTTCTTACCCAGATGTGAATTTATTATATATGTATCGTTTTTCCACACTGCTTTTTTAATCATTAGGCCAGTCGTTACTTACAACCCGAGCATGTGCCATGAGCAGTGAGTAGTCTGTTCCCATGGTTACTGAATGTCTTTCTTTCATACTAATAAGTCTGGGACTCCTACCTGACAGTTTCAGTCAAAGTATTACAATACATGAGTGATTTATATATTAGGTCTATTGTAATCATATTATCTTGCAGCCGGCCATCAACATAGTTCTGACAGCGACCAATCGCTGGCTTTCGCAGCGGAATGAAATTCAACTCGTTTGTTTATATTGGGTCTAAAGTAAGAGCAAAAAGATTATAGAGGTTTATTTTTATGACAACATTGCATCATAAAAATAACATATGGTACTAAAAACATTTACAGCCAAAATATACTAAGTTTTACAAGCTCTGTAAATTATATTGTGTACCACAGGACCCATTTGACAGTCTAGAGCTGAATTTGTACCATTTAGTTTCAAGCTCATTCCAGACATTGTCTCCATGTTCATTATTCACTCAAATTTCGTCCACGACACATTTTACACAAAAATGATTGGCCGAACAGTTTGAGTGATACTAAATGGCTGGTACAGTAGGTGTAGGATATGCAACATTACGAGAAAAGTTCTAAAACAATACAGCCATAATATTCTGTCCAAATACAGTAGACAATCTACACAAAAAGTTATGTATACTCACATCTTTAGCAGGTTTTAGACATGCCTCCTTAACTGCATCTTCCAATGAGCCTTGGAAGAATTCTGGATGGCACACCCCGTACCTGTTCGTGAATTCTTCAGCAAAGTGAATACATCCAACTGTTTCATCTTCAATATTATCTGGAACTAAAGAAAAACATCCCATTTTAATAATAATAACAATAATGATAATAATAGTAATAAATATACTGAACAAACCAACCAAACTTAAACTAAACATTGAGACAATTACAACACCATTTCCCAGTTTTCAGCCAGATATTAAACAAAGTTTTACGATACATGGTTTGTTGACTGTAGAAGGCAGTGGCACAATAATACTTAAATGAGTAAATAAAATTTAAAATGTTTCTTTTAAATATTAAATAAGTTGGTTCCGCAGTTTTCACATTACATATGAAATCTCATGCGTTAATGAACAGTACTCACAATAAAGTTCATTAAAAAACTGTTCATGGCACAGCAAACTCTTTTAAAGGCTCTGCTTAGTTTCTACTGTATATCTATATGGTCCTTCCTTTATTATAAAATTCAATCATGTGAAACTTAAATGAGTTAGCAAGAGGCAGTTTGAGCAAAAGTGAAGCATAACTCATTATACTTTTTTGTGTGTATATGTGTTTCGAATGTCCACTGATTGAGAAGTACGAAGCACTATGGCACCCATGCAAGATAAGGCACAATATGTGTTGTAGTATCAAACGTGAAAACCACCTCCAACTGTCTAACGTGACTTCCGGAGAGATTATGAACGTCAACCAATGTATCATTCAAGGAATGATTCTACGTTACTAACAGAATCATTACGAACAGAGTACAGCCAGGAAGTGCTTGATTGCAAATGATGTTTATAATAGTAATGGAAAGGATCATGGATACGGAGGAAGAAATAATAGGGGCACACAACATGAAGACTATGGTGTTTGCAGGCAACTTATTGGTTTGGGACAAAAAAGTTTAGGGACTGGAATATAACCCAGAGTATAGCTTTAAATACCTACGTAATATTTTGGAAAGTAAAAGAGTAAATAGGGAAGAAGTAGTAAGGAGAGGATAGCAAGGTGATGCTTTCTTTATAAGTGTGAGAGATCTAACATGGAAGAAGTAAGTACCAACAAGTGCAAGCAAGTTATATAGATCGTACTTCATGCCCATAATAGCACTGGAACACAAAACACGGGTTTTAGATAAATGAACCGAAAAAAAAAAAATGGAGGTGATGAGCAAGAAGTTTACTAGAAGTATGATGACTGCTAAAAAAAAGAGAGAAGTTATGTAATGAAGTGGTACAAGAAAGAGTTCAGGTCCAGAATTCCAGGGAATATAAAGGAAGCACGAATGCGGTGGAATGGGCATGTAAACAGAAAGAACAGTGAAACAACACAAAGGAAGATGTTGAAATTTAGATACAGTAGAAGCAGACCAAAGGAAGGACTGAGGAAGAGATGGGAGGAACTGTTGAAGGAGGGAAAGAAAAGAAGAGATGACTGCGGGACAGTAAAAGAGGAAAAGCTGTGGGAGGTCAGAATATGATGAAGGCATTTTACCAGGCTGACCTAGCCACAGGTTGGAAGCAGCATCAGACGAGTAGGGATCTGCTTGCTGCACAGCAAACAATGCTTGCCAATTATCAGCAGATACTGAAGTTCAATTGTAGCGACCAAGACGGTCAACAACACCGAAAGTTTCACAGCTGCCTTACTACTTCCTTGTGTGCTTCCACAAAATGCAATAGTGAAGTTATAAGAAATTAAATAAAGTTCTACTCAGTTATTATCATTATTATTATTATTATTATTACTATTATTATTACTGTATTATTATTATTATTAATATAATTATTATTATCTTTTTTTAAACTCCATTTATATTTGTTTTCGTGAAGAATGGCTGAATAACTACCCTCGAGAAAATTGACAAGGATAAGAAACACAAAGATGCACGGCACATCCAGAATTGTACTTCCTGGACTGTTATACAACAGTTAGGGTACGCCCACTTAACACAATAGTAATCAAAGTTCAGTTTCCTGCAGCTCTAGGTCTAGGTGTTTATGTGCGAGACATGACCGACCCTGTAAATGGGTTTTCTCAGGTTACCCCAGATCCTCCTTGCTGCTTATTTCTTTATCAGCTCTCCAACAGAATCAAAAATAATAATACAGTACAGCTATGTTTCTCACAAAGAAAGATTTAATGAAAATACCAAAATGCAACAAAACCACTTCAATGCAGGCTTTAACAATGGTTTTTCTATAGTCTTGAATAAATCAGTTCAGGTACAAAGTATTTTACATGAAACAAGAAACACTCACTGAGAGGCTGCATTCTCTTGGTCTCCATGTCGACAAAGATATCATCATCGTTGAAAGTTTCCGACGCATCTTCAAACTCTTCTACAGAACTATTGTCACTGTCAGCTAAATCAATCACCTAAGACGACAAAGAATAATTTCAATTAAATCATCTAATAGAAAGTTTTAACCAAGTCCCTCACTTACAGAAACATGTAAAAGTGACATCACAGTAATCTGAATTATTGGGTGTTAATCAAAGGTAAAGAAACATAATAAATCCAAATATATTTTGGTAAAGAAACGTAAATTTACTTAGCCAGTTGTAAGATGCAAAAATGCAGTGAGCGTAACAAATTTCAACCATGATTAAAACTAATGTGAAATAAATAACGGGCTTAATGCTACAATGTAGAGGACTTCAAAGACTGAAGAACATTTGAACCATGTGTACCAAATTCAAGATCTAAAATAAGTCATGGTAGAAGTACAAAAGAGCTTTTGAAAGCCATTCAGTAGTTAATATGTCACATATCACCATCTGAACTATTATACAGTCGGCCCACCTTATCTGTGGTATTTTGTTCCAGGAAATCCGAGGATACGTGAAAACTGCGTGTATTAAAGACCCCTCAATAAACTGCATAAATCACCATGTGTACTTTTTCTTTCCACTAAAATACTACTACATTTTTGAAAGGCAAACAATTTTGAAGGCAAACGCGTCAATATGTTAATAAAGTACCCCATTACTCTTCAATATTGTGAAAACTGCAAAGGAAAAAGTATTGCGCAGCTGTTGTTTGATACAGTGACAGCGGCACTGTGCCATGCGTGTCAGCAGTAATGTGACAACAGCGCACAGCAGACCAGCCAGTCGGCCACTGCTGATGCAACACAGCGGTCGTGATATGCCACGCTATCTCTCTCAGCCCTTCATGGCCAAGGACAAGAATGTGTGCTGTGCTGTGCGCGAGTGGGGAGGAACTCTATCTCCAAAAGACGTTGATATAATAACATTGGTAACCCTTTTCTGTGTGTAATGGAGTACCATAAGCCCTCTAGGCAATTGTGAGAAACACACACAGCTTCAGGCAGCAAATGCAGGTGAATTTATAAAGAAATTAAATGTATTGCAGAAAACATTTCTTAAGTACACCGTCATGAATTTATAAGAATTATTTGTTACGAAGTGAGATTGAGAGGTTTAGGCGGCCCTTCAATGTGGAGTCTTAAAAGTCACTGAGGACGAATGATGTGGAAACAGAGCAACGCCGGAATGTGTGGGCGAGGAAAATAGGAGATATCAATAAAATCCAGGACCAGTGACATCGGGTGGCACATTGCTAGTTGTTTTTAAAAGACTGGTCAAGAAGAGTAAACATTTTAAACTTCTATTTGTATGCTAACTTAGGTTTAAGTTTTATTTTAAGTATCTACGCAAAACCACATACATGTTAATGGTTGCATTCACAGTTAACATTGCGTGCCTACGCTGAGAGTTTTTCACATTTGCAATTGTCCGTTAACAATTCCTGCTGGTATGAAATGCATGTAAGTTACACAAAAGAAATTAATCAGATTATTAACATAAACATTATACAGTCTGACCATAATTAGGTATCTTTACATTAAACTAAAATTAACTTGGTGCAACTTTTTCACATTTAGGCCAATTAATAAACTATTTCACACCAGTGTAAACATGGAAATTTAAGACCAAGTTTACAGTATCTTTTTTAATAAGGCATTACTGTAACATGAAAATTACTGCAAGCATATTAGGCACTCAATTTTTAACATTGAGTTGAAACACTCTTCTTATATGCTCGTTGCTACATGCGATTTTTACTGTACATGCAGCCTAAGTTAGTTCTGCAGCAGACATACAACTTGTTAAATCTAGCATTTTTATTTTGTCACTCAAACTAAGAACTTTGCGATCTCTCGTCTGTTAAAATGACCACTACAGTCTTTCTTTTAAGAGATATTACTCAGCAGCAGACAACTGAATGTGTAAACTGCACACAGTACATGAACACTTCTAGCATTAACTGTACCTCAGCTGGCTGACGACACAAAACTCATGAGATGAGACTAGCTGGCGGCAGGCGGCCGCTGCTTGTGCACGTATGCTGCTGCGAGTGGCGTGCTCTTAGTCTGAGCGGCAAGCTGCGTGGTGCACGGGAAAATTCAAATTCTCAAGCATTTTACATTTACCTTCCAAACTTTTTTTTTTTTTTTAATTTTTCAACCACAGTTGGTGAAAACCGCGGATGCTAAGTCTGCGGATAAGGGTTTATTAGCACGAGTGTGAGCTACTGGATGTCAGAAATACATTACCTGGTTTTTATCTGGCAAGCAGACTAAGTAAAAGTGATTATCCATAGAATCCATAGAAACATCAGAGTAAATTTAGCAACTAATTTTGCTTTTCATTTGTAACTTCAGATTGCATTTGGAATTGTTTGATAAGTTAAAGGACAACTATTGTGGTTAATTTATTACTAACACTTTTGATTTTCAGGTTTGAACTTCCATTGACTGACAACCGACTTTTATCCCCCATTATGACACTGGACAGCTCCAGATTCACGGAAATGAGTAGAAGTAAGTATGTAACCTAAATACAACATAATAAATGTAGAATAGGCCAGGTGTAAATGTTGTTAAGAGTGGTGCTCTATTTGTACATGTTTATTTTGTCAAAATCCTTACTCTATAAAATTTTATCTGGAAGAAGAGTGCATAATTAACAAAATTCACGGATGACTCCTTTTGTTTTTACACAAGAAAGAAAACCCTGCGTAAATGGATAAACATTAGCAATCTCATAAAAACAGTGTGTGACTATACTTTAGTAAGAGGAATATAATTGGTCATTCAATTGTTTTAATTTCCAATGGGTGATTCAGAAAAATTGTGATTGGCTATTCTACATCTAATTTTAAATGTTTGTAAATTAAACTACTGCCCTACAGGGCAGCATTTCAGTACAAAGACAAGGCTTGAGGACATTCTGACAGAAGGCGTGCAAACGTCTGTAGAGTACATAATGAAGAATAAATACACTGTATTTAGGATAAAGTTGTACTTTTTTGACAGTTCTAAGGTTGTGCACAAGTGTTCGTCCAGGAAAATATATTTTGGACGTACTCATGTGCCACCATTATTACCAGCTGTCGAGATTTGCTTACAGTCATTACCTGTCAAAAGAGACTTGTGAAGCAAAGTCACATATGTCAATGTTTACACTTATCAGTTTTAAAGTGAAATGAGAAATCAATTTTTTGACATGAAATTTTTTAACCACAAGTTTGCTGAATACACGTTACTAACACCTTTATTAAATTATAATATTCATGTTTAACTCTTTTGCTGCGGAATAAATTTTTAATTGTGCCAAGACAGTGTAAAAAAATTATTTTAAAAATCTTTTTTTTAAATAGTTTATTTTTGGTTATTTTTAAGCGAGAAAACAATGTATCTATGTTTTACATAGTTATTTAATTTGATGTTCGATTAAAGTCGCATGTCGCAGTTTCGAAATATTTTGTATATTCGACTATAGTCGAATGCAGCAGCAAAGGATTTAAAGAAAATGTAAGGTCAAAATACATGAAACCGCTATTTGGCAACATTATTTTGAAGCACCCCTTAAGGTGCTAGTTTATTTATTTATTTATTTATTTATTTATTTATTTATTTATTTATTTATTTATACACGATCAAAGTTCAGCACAATGGCCGGTTTACAATTTGTCGTGTGCAAACAGTATCACTAACGAAATACATACTTACAGAGGAAAAAAACATTGAAAAAAATTATTATTAATATTATTATTATTATTATTATTATTATTAATATTATTATTACTATTGTTATTATTATTAGAAGGATTTTGTTAAATATTTGTTTACATACATAACAGATTAAACATTAGAACACAGGGTGATAAATGCATAGAAAAAAAAATTACTTGCAATCACATATTACTTTCAGCCACTGTAATAGTTATTTTCTTGGTTACATTTTGTAAGTTGTATATGTTGTCTGTCAAACAACCTTCTTCAGTTTTGACGATTTTGGCTAGTCAACAATATATGTCTATATATTTTTTTGAAAACTGCTAAGGAACTTGTCATTTTCAGGTTGGACGTCAGCTCGTTCCAGACACTGCTAGCCATGTAACTGAATGATCACTGGAATGTTGCGCTGGTGTGACGCGGTATTTGGAAGTTGGTTTTATACCTTGTGTTGTAGTTATGGAGGGAGTTCAGTTGAATTAGTTTCGACACAAAGAACTGCGGAGTGTTGTTGAGAGTAATTGACTTTAGTTTGGTTACAAAATTAAACAGTTGTCTATGTTTAACCAACCAGTATTTTTTAATGGTTCTGTGACATGGCTTCTTTTTTTCAAGTTGTAGATGTACTCAACACATGAATTTTGCAGTTTTTGCACTCTATATTTCAACGTGAACAGTAGTTGAATGGAGATAGAACAAGGCTATCACAAATCTTCTGTTTTAGACAAGAAGGAAGAATACATTTGAATTTATGAAGGTGTTTAAGTTTGTAGTAGCCGGTTTGGAGAAGACATGAGAAATGTTTATCCCAGGAGAGGTTTGGATCGAAAGTAATTCCAAGATTTCGGTACTTCTCCGGTTGGAGATTATACTTTCACCGATTTTAATTGGACAGTTACGGTCAAATTTTGGTAACAGATTATTTGTACCGATTATCATACATTTACATTTATTTGCATTTAATTTCAATTTATTTTTTTCACACCAGCTACTTAAATGTTCTAGATCTTCATTTATTTTCATTATAGTGTTTGAAATTTCATTAGGACTACTTTCGATGACATGATACATGTTTTAAGTATTTCGGTAACTCTGCAACATAAATAGAGAAGAGAATTGGGGCAAGAATACTTCCCTGTGGTACACCGGTTTGTGCTTGTCTTTCATTTGACTTTAACGTGCCTGTGGTGGTTGCTAACTCGACTTGTTGTTTGTGATTCATTAAATAGTTCTGGAACCACCTGTAAGTTCTCTGTGATACGCCAACTTCAGTGAGTCACGACAGTAGAATATTTTGATCTAGAGTGTCGAAAGCCTTACAGAAGTCTAGGAATACTATTATCAGAACGTTCGATTTATCAAGCGCCTTGAATGCATTGTCTGTTACATCACTTAAAGTCATGTATGTGCTGTAACCTTTGCGAAATCCTGTTTGTCGTACAGAATATTTTTCTTCTCTAGCATTTCGCCAAGTTGCTTATGAACAAGTTTTTCAATTATTTTAGAGACAGTGGGCAAGATACTGATGGAGCGTAAATCTTTGTTATTATTATTATTTTAAACGACTTCCATTGTGTTGGATATACTGTGTTTTCCAGCAAAAAATTTATTATGTTCGACAATACTGGTATGCAGTATGGTGTACATAATTTGACCATAAATGCACTTATGCCATCGCGCCCTACAGCCGTTGATATGATGCTGTTTATCATTTTATATATTTTGGAGTCCCTGACAAGTGTTAAATTTAAAAGTGTTTATGAGATTCTATAAAGTAGTCATTAATTTCATCTGGGTTTTGCAGTTCAGTAGCAATTGTTGAGTTACGAAACATTGTACCATTAAATGATTTAAGGTCTCTCCAGAAAGTGTTTGGGTTTTTGTGCTTTTCAACCGAGCACGTAAATTATGAGAGTTTGCATTTTCGAACTAAATATTTGACAAAAAATTCTTAGTTTTTTATATTTGTGTACACACTCTTCTTTTCTAGTTTTCATATAGTTTCTTGTCCTTGTCCCTTTTCTTCATCTTTTCCCTTAGTTCACTTGTAATCCAGGACACGGTTTGTTTTTTTCGTTTAACTCGTACTACTGGGGCATGTTTGTCGAATAGTGTGTTTATGCAGTCATTAAATGCCTCCACTTTTTCATCAATGTTATCCGACTGAAATACCTTGCTCCACTTTATATGGCGTAGGTCATGAGTGAAGGAGTGTGCATTGAAATTATTGTAGCTACGAGTAAGTTTGTACTGCAAGACTGGGCTTTCGACCAGAAATTCGTAAGTTAAATATACCATATTATGATCCATAAAACCTAGTCTTTCGTTTTGTTCAGCTGCAAGTACTTTCTGGTTATCTTTTAACTATTATTAGGTCTAAGAAGGTTTCAGTAATAGGCGATATTATAGTTGGTGATTTTATTAAATGGGTGAACCCGTAAGTGTTTAAAATGTCCTTCAAAAGTTTAATATCAGTGTTGTTATGTTTAAGCATGTTTACGTTGAAATTTGCCCATAAGAATAATGTCGTTATATTTTTGTAAGAGATGTTCGACCGTATGCTCCAGATGGGTAAATTCTTTGTGCGATATGTTAGGTGGTTTTTATAAAACGCCAACGGCGACAGTATATTTCTTCTTATATAACTCAACCCATAGTTGCTCAACTGTGATATCAGTGATATTTTCCGTCTCTATCCTTCTAAAACGAATGTTACTACTAATATAAAAGCAGACACCACCACCTGCCTTCCCGGTACATCTGTCACGTCTTACTAATGTGTAATCTGGTACCTTTACGAACTGACTGGGAATTTCCGGTCGCAGCCAGCTTTCAGTAATTGCAAACATACTGAATTCATCCTGAGAAACAATATCCAGAACGTCATCCATGCACCGCATTAGTGACCTAACATTCAGATGGCCCAGTTTTAAGAGAATTGCTTAGTCTTTCGGCTCCAAGTGCATGTTGAAGTTGGCAGCACTGCTGCTAGAAGACTGGCAGGGAGTGACGTGTAAGAGGTTGCTGAGGTGGTATTGTGACTCGCTCAGCCCTGTGTTTTGTAAATGTGTAAGACTTAGGTCTACCTTGTTTTTGCCCAAGGGCTCACTTAAATCCTTTATTGTGAGCCGTGTTTAAGTGCATGCACGTAATTTTGGCAGAGTAGTGCGGGTGTTGGGGTGGCACGCCTGCGAACCAGCAGACAACCTCCTCTCCAGTGGCGGCCATCTCCACCACCCACTAACGGGACTTTCAGCCCACCCTCCGGGGTATATAAAGTGAGCGTTTGCCTAGCCAGATAGTCAGTCTAGGACTCGGGTCTCCTCCCCGAGCAAGCCTGGCCAACCACCTCTCCCTCATAGCGGGTTGCTGCCTGGTAAGGAAGCCGAAGCCTGCCCTCCCAACTTTATCTAACTACCTATCTACCTACCATGGGTCGCTGCCTGGTAAGAAAGCCGAAGCCCCGACTACCACTCCCTCATAGTGGGTTGCTGCCTGGTAAGGAAGCCGATGCCTTGACTACCTCTCCCTCATAATGGTTACTGCATGGTAAGGAAACCGAAGTCTGCTCTCCCAACCGTGGGTTTCTACCTGGTAAGGAAGCAGAAGCCCCAACTACCTCACCCTCATAGCGGGTTGCTGCCTGTTAAGGAAGGCGAAGTCTGCTCTCCCAACCTTACCTAAATTCCTACCGTGGGTTGCTGCCTGGTAAGGAAGCCAAAGCCCGCTATTCCCTACCTTACCTATCTACCTATCAACCTACCGTGGGTTGCTGCCTGGTAAGGAAGCCGAAACCTGCCCCCCAACCCCCGGTTCCGATACCAAATAGGCCACCCGAGGAGACATTGAGGCACCCATTCCTAGCCGCACAAGCAGTAAAAGGAACACACCCTATCACGAGGAGTGCTCTTGCAACGTGGCATGTAACTAGTTTCGACAGGAAGTGGGATTTATCTATGGTCATTTCCGAGGCTCCCTGTTAAAACCACATGGTCAGTCGCAATGAAAGTGTAGTGATTGTACGAATCAATGTGTATCAATATTTTGAAGTGACGTGCAAATAGAATATATTGTAAATATGTTTGACGCAATAATAACTCCAGTTGAAGTGACTTACCAGTTTCTTTATTTGTGTGAAGTGAACTCATGTCCGAAACAGACATTTTAGTGTTAGACATCTCCCAGTAGGAGAAGGCATCCATTGAAGGGCGTAAAGCCATAGCCACTACCGAACGCAGGTTAGCAGCCACAGCCTGCACAGACAGTATACCTGTGAGAATTATCCCACCAGCGCAACCAGCTCTAGGTAAAACTCTAACCCTTGTTCAACTTTGCAGTCAGTAAAAAGGCGCAGAGAACAGCCCTCCTCGGCAGAAAGACAATTTTAGCCGTATCCTTAGGGAGACACAACGCATGTGCCGCCCCCTTATTAGCCCAAACAAGACACCGGAAAAATGTGCACCTACACCACAACCCAGGGTCCAGCAGCTAAAATGGGAGGCAGCACAAGAACTTAAGTCTCCCACCAAGTGCAAGCGTCGCCTCCTGCATTAATTTTTTTTACGTAAGTGAACTGTACGCTTAACCCCTTTCTCGTCTAAGTGAGAATTTGCGCACCTTGTTCCATGACTGTATTGTGCATCCTCAGCAGGAAACCAGTCCCCTCAGGGCACTTGCAATCTCCTTGCCCCCTTCAGGGAAGACCTCTCATGCCGGCCTAACTTGTACATGTCTCTGAGGATTATAAAAAACTCCCACACGAGCAAAGTACTGCAATTTTACTACAAATTGCTAAACGAGAGTTCATGGAAATAGAATGAAAATAAAAATGTTGCCATAAACATGTCTAAGCCAGTAGGTTTTTAATTAATACACACAAAACATACTTTTTTGAGTAAATATACATGGCCATAAAATCAATATAGACGTCATGTTTCACAAGTTTACACAACAAATTTATTAGGTAAACTGTACTTACTTTAGAACTGTATTCCACTCAATGCTGATAATCTCTGCAATGTTTTCGGCTACTGAGCACAATTTAATTTTGCTCCTTAGTATTTTCTGACAAGTATTTTGCAAAACACAGATATTGTCCAGGTGATGCTGCCTATTCGGTGCACGTTAATTTTCATAGTTTTTCGCTTTTCAGTAACTACAGCCATGTGGCATGCAAGAAAAATCTGAATAACGGTGGCACAGAATAAATTAGTAGTAACAGAAGCAACAAGACGTGATTTCTATCATACTAGTTTTCTCTTTGGCTTGTCATGGTGTTGGAGTTCATAGATTTTTGGTTAGACTGCAGTTTAGTAGGATATCTATCTATATCTCTATCTCTCTATCTATCTATCTATCTATCTATCTCTCTATCTCTCTATCTCTATCTATCTATCTCTATCTATCTATCTATCTCTATCTATCTATCTTTATCTATCTATCTCTATCTATCTATCTCTATCTATCTATCTCTATCTATCTCTATCTATCTCTATCTATCTCTATCTATCTATCTATCTCTATCTATCTATCTCTATCTATCTCTATCTATCTCTATCTATCTATCTCTATCTATCTATATCTATCTATCTCTATCTATCTATCTCTATCTATCTATCTCTATCTATCTATCTCTATCTATCTCCATCTATCTATCTCTCTCTATCTATCTCTATCTCTATCTCTCTATCTATCTACCTCTATCTATCTCTCTCTATCTCTCTCTATCTCTCTCTATCTTTCTATCTCTATCTTTCTATCTCTATCTATCTCTCTATCTCTCTATCTCTATCTATATTTCTATCTATCTATCTCTCTATCTATCTATCTCTCTATCTATCTATCTCTCTATCTATCTATCTCTCTATCTATCTATTTATCTATCTCTCTCTATCTATCTATCTCTCTATCTATCTCTCTATCTATCTCTCTCTATCTCTATCTATCTATATCTATCTGTCTATTTATCTCTATCTATCTATCTCTCTCCATATCTTTCTCTCCCTATATCTTTCTCTCCCTATATCTTTCTCTCCCTATATCTTTCTCTCCCTATACCTCTCTCTCCCTATATCTCTCTCCCTATATTTTCTCTCTCCCTATATATTTCCCTCTCCCCCTATCTCTCTCTCCCTATCTCTCTCTCCCTATCTCTCTCTCCATCTCCCTCTCTCTCCATCTCTCTCTCTATCTCTCTCTCCATCCATCTATCCATCCATCCATCCATCCACCCACCCACCCATCCCTCCCCCTCTTTCTCTCTCTCTCTCTCTCTCTCTCTCTCTCTCTCTCTCTCTCTCTCTCTCCCTCTCCCTCTCTCTCTCTCAGAAAACTGACATGTATATAACATCACTTTTACAATTTCTAAATACGTAAATGAAATACAGACATATCACAGTATTTCTTCACATGTAAGCAGTTAAACCAATGTTACAAATCCCATTTGGCTTTGTTTACTTTCATGTACGCCCCAATAACTGGTACATTAACAATGGTTAAGAAGCTCCATTATGTTGCTTCTAACAGAGTTATTAATCTGATGTTGAGCTACGAATCGCCATGTTTACCATTTTTAAACATTTAGTTAATGTAGTAACTAATTACAGTATCTCAAGCATTAAAAGTTGTTATATAAACTAATTAGCAGTGTGCCTGCGGCTTTGTCCGCATGTATTACTAATAGCAGATAACATTTGCTTTAACTGAAAAACCTATTTGTACACCAGATTCATACTTCAGTCATAAGTGTTAGAATGACAAATTTCCTAGTTGAGCTAACAGCTGCAGGATGAGTAGCTATAGCTGTCTATGCGAAAAGCTGTCATAAGTTTGTCCCTGCTACTAACAGTGACTTTGCCTAGGCCTTATTTATAGTCACAACAATGTTGACGTGGGTTAATTAATGACTCATTAATTTAAGATGGTAATAGAATTAAATATGTAGTTTACGTGGCATTAAGACTGATTTCCCCCGAGCACAAGCAGTGATGGTGATGTCTTCAACAACATATTTGTTTGTTGAAAATCTTCACTTGAAGTTAAGTGGAAGTAGGGAGTTTTAGCGGGATAATGTTTTGCTAAAATATGTATTTGGTGCCCCAACCTTGAAGTTAGTGAGATGGTTTGTGTGGGCTGATGCTGTCGAGGAACTTCAGTAGATAGTGGACTGCATAATCCATTTTCACCTCTTTTGAACAACTTCAACCAAATTGCACTAATTTAATCTTCCTTATAGTTTCTTGTGTCAGATTTGCCATTTGCACGTCCTTTAAATAAATTTTAGCACAGAACCTCTCGAACAACAGATTGGAGCTACAAACAACTATATCACATAATGTTGAAATTATTCATGAAACTAATTTAAAAAAAAAAAATTTGTGTCCTGGGCTTATAGAGGTTGTACAACAACATGTCTATATAGTACTGTAGAATGAAACACCTGTATAATTTATTTCTTGCTGGTCGTACTTGCTTTTCGGATTGTCTCTCTTGAAGGTTTAAAAAACTAAGATTTCTTCTTAAAAATAAATAAATTATCTTCTAAAATAAAAAAAACTTGCATTACTTTTTTTAGGTACTTACGTAAGCATCATTCTGACGTGAACAACACCTCAATACCTCTACTGGTTATGATAAGTATCATAGGCTTATAGAAAACCAATTTAATGCATTTTTACCTCTTAAGGTTTCAAATTTCGAAAAATCTTAAGTTCACATTTAAATACTAGTCCAAGTATACATGTGAAATGAAAATAATGACAACAGCCGGTTCAATAGAAAAAAATTCGATCATTCACTAAAAATTACATACCACCGTACTGAGAGTTCGAATTTTGAAAAATCATAAAACCTTTTTGCAACCATTTACTTAATCGTAAGATTTACCTAATACAAATTCTAGGTCTTTTCACCTCCTAAGAGACAAGATTTCGATAAAACCTTGCATCATATTTTGACTATTTAATCGAAGACACATTTAATACCCTTTTTTACCTCTTTGAGACTGAATTTTTAAGACATATTTAAATGGTATTTTGGATATTTACATAAGCCTCAATCCAAATCAAAGAGCACTTCGATATCTCGATCTGTTAGATAGATCCGGACGAATAATCAAAAACACATTTCATGTATTTTCACTCCCTTAATTATCAAGTTTCGAAACATCTTGGAATCCTGTCTTAGTCATTTGTATACGTAACCAATTGAAGTAAAGATCACGACTATAACCAATTGTGTTCCAGCTAAACAGACAATTCATAAAAAACACATGTTACCCCTTTTTACTGCTTAGGGGTTGAATTTCAAAAAATCCTAAAATTAATTATTTGGGAATTTACGTAAGCAACATTTTGAAGTGAAAACCAAATCTTCATACCGAAGGATTTGATAGATTTCGTTAATTAATCGGAAGCACATTTAACGTATTTTCGTCCCCTTAAATGTTTGATTTCAAAGAATCCTGAAATTGGATAATAAGCATTATTATGTGTGTCCCATTGAAGTAAAAGTCACGATGATAGGCCATTGGGTTCTATCTATGTCCACATTTCTTCGAAAATAATTTCACCCCTTCTCACCCACTAAGAGGTTGAACTTCGAAAAATCCCTTCTTAGTGCTCGCCTACGACCCAAGAGAGAAACCACACAAAAAATTTCACAATTTTAGGTACAGTGGTTTGAGCTGCAGTTTGATATGTTAGTCAGTCACTCCGTCAGGATTTTCTTTTATGTATTGAGCTGTATCTAATCCGAGTGGTATTGTTTACATTTCTATACTCTCCTAAAGCTGAAATGGAAGGAAAACATGTCTTGCAACCTGATGGTATTGTATGAACTTTGACAAACATGTTGGCAAAATGATGCCATTCTTCAATAAATGTGAACTTGAAAAAGCCTTATAAATATAAAGTTTATAGCTGAAAGCACTTATTATGTTATAAAAACCATTCTAAAATATTAATGTAATATATCTGTGTATGTGTATGTGTGTATGTGTGTATGTGTATGTGTGTGTGTGTGTGTGCGTGCATGCGTGTGTGTTTATATATATATTAGCAGTCCCCGGCGGCTTCGCTTGCGAGTTCTATTTATAACTGATATTATTTACTTTAACAGAAAAATCTTATTTTACATAAAACAAATGCTACTTCAGTCATCAAGTATTAGAATGTCCAAGCTGCTAGTTGAAATAACTCTGCAGCACGATAAGTAGCTACAGCTTTACGTGCAAAAAGCAGTCTTACGTTTTTTCCTGCCCCTAACAGTAACTTCGCCTAGGCCTTATTTAAAGCTCTGTAAATTTTACGTTATAGGGTAGTTATAGACACCTACATGTAAGTGGTTAATCGAATGAAAAAGTCTGATTTACCCTGCGCACAACCATTGGTGACGGTGCCCTCAATTACATTTTTTCAAAATATTCACTTGAAGTTTAATGCCAATAGAAAGTTTTGGTGGGAAAAGGTTTCGCAAAAACGTATTTGGTGCCCCAACCTTGAGATTAATGAGATGATATAAGTGAGCTGATGTAGTCGATGAACCTAAATTGAAAATTAACTGCATAATACATTTTGCCCCCTTTAAATGACTTCATGCTAATTGCAATAATTAAATTTGCTTTGTAGTTTTTGTGTGTCAGAATTGAACGTTGGCATGTATCATTTAACGGATTTCGAGCCTAGAACTCCCCGGAATGTAGGCTAGAACGTTGAAATAATTCATGAAAATAAAATTCATTTAAAAAAAATAAAACAGTTATGTCCTGGGCTTATAGAGGTTGTACAACATCACGTATCGATAGGTTACTGTACAGTGATACTCCTTACAAGTTATTTCTCGCTGCTAGTACTTGCTTTTCGGATCGTATAACTGTCAACAAGCATCAAAAAACTCTTCCCCATAAATGGACAGGCAATGTCCACATGCACATGCTGCCACGGCCTGCCAGGTCAAAACCAAGACAAGAGAACTGACTTGTCTGGCACTGACTTGTTTTGGAGACATGCATCACAGTGGGAAACAACATCTTCCAGATCCTGGTCCATTTTTTGCCACCATACATAGAAACATGCTAATGCCTTCATCTTACAAATTACAAAGTGGCTTGCATGTAGTTCTTGTAAGACTCTGTCTCGCAGTACTTGTGGTACAACTCTGTGGTCCTAAAGAACACAACCTTGCTCAAGAGTTAATTCATGTTTTTTTTTTTTTTCTGTAGAATGCCTCCAAAGAGTTTTCAACACAGATTGGCCATCCATCCCTGACATACCTAATTACCTTACTTAAGACAGTATCTCCTTCTGAGGAGATTCTGATAGCCTTTGCTATCACTGGAATAAACCCATTAATGCCTGCATGCAAATATGAAAACTGCTCAGACACTTCCAAACTGTGAAGTGGCAACCTTGAGAGCCCATCTGCATTACTATTTTGGTGTCCCTTGACATACTGTACTGCAGGGTTGCCACCAAGTATGGTTATGAAATCCTGTAATTGGCAATGAAAAATCCTGTAAAATCCTGTAACCACAAAATTGTGAAAAATACTTATATTTTTCTCTCACGCCAACAAATATATTTTGCTTACTCCAATAAAAAAGTTACAGCAAAATCACAAGAGAAAACTGAACGATCTTACCATCAAAACATAGCTCCTAATTATTACACTTACACATGTTGAAATAATATTTTGTGTTCAATTATAAAACCTTGATATGGTATTTAGAAATAAGTATTTAACTACATAGTCAAGTCTCGGATCATCACAAAAATCACTGTTTAAAATTTGAACACACATTATATTTGCAGGCACTTTTTGTCTGTCAACTGCACACTTGCACACACTTTGTAAGGTTCTTGGTTTTTTTCCTCAACTCGTCAGTTGGCTTGAAATGTTTCCCCAAATTCTTTATATTGTTATGACAATGTGACAGCGCATTCAACATTGGTGCTTCCAAATGAGATCTGTGTGAAGTCTTAACAAGGTTCAAATTGCTGAAAATTCTTTCGACAGCAGCATTACTATGGGGCAAACAGAGAATCGCTTTAGCCAATTTCACTAGTAGTGGAAACATTAGTATTCCATTTTCTTCTGTTTTGGATATATTGTCCTAATAGGTGTCAATATCCAATCCAGACATATTTCCCATAGGTTCTCTCAGTGAGTATGAGATGAATTCTTCTTGTAGTTTATCCCTCTTGTAGTCTGGAACTATGTTTGGAAACCTGAGCATAAGTGCTTAAACATGTGACCAACTGCCTGATGATCTGCATGCTGGATCCAAAATTACAATGTTTTTGAGAACCTCATCTTCTAGGGGCAAGAGACGATACAATTCTTGTGTTCCAGTCTCGTAGAACTTCCTCACACTTGCAAAGAAGTTTTTCCTCTCTTTCTGAGATGAATCACAAGTTTCAAGAAAACTTCTTGTATTATGGCCTATGAAGATACCTGTATCTATGTGCTGGTTTTCTTTCTTAAAATCAACACCAGTAATGTCATATTTCTGAATGACCTCAAATTGTACAAAGCTGGCAATGAACTGCCAAAGAAGAATGCACATTTCAGGATAAAGTTTGTGGATACAAGGCCTTTTATTTTAAACATAACATTGAATTTCATAAAACGAGGAAGTACTGCCTGAAGGAAAAGAAAATGAAGTTTGGCTGCATCAGAGTGCAGAGTACTTCTGATGCATCTGACAAATTCCAAATTGGCCTCTTTTCCATCCAGTCGACCAAAATATTCAACCAAAGCCGGCCATTGTTCCAAAATACGTTCCACGCACTACAGAAGGGCCGACCACCTTGTGAAACAAGGTCGCAGGATTCTATGATTTTCAACTTCCATTAAGTCTTGAATCTTACTGAATTCATCTGTTCTCTTACCAGAAGACTTAAAGTGAACATACACATCCTTTGCCAATTGCTTACATGCATTTGGTAACTCAGCACAGGCATGTGAAGCTGCTAAATGGGCAACATGACACGTACAGTGCAGAAACCACACATCTTTCTGCTGTTGTTTAATATGAGAAAGTACAGAATTAAACTCCCCCACCATGGCTTTGGCACCATCAGAGAATATACCGATACAATTAATTGTTCCATGGGATTAAGTTTTCCTCAAATGAAGAATTTACCAAATGAAACAAATTCTCTCCACTAGCCTTCCCACTTAGTTCAAACACTATATACAAGTGTGTTTCCACTTTCTCAGAAACAAACACTCTGACCATAACTACAACTTGCCTCGTCGCTGTAACGTCTGTTGACTCATCTATTAGCAGTGGAAAAATGATGTTTTCATGACACTAATTATGTTATCTTCAACAGATGATCCAAGTGCCTGAACAATGATTTGACTAGTTTTTGTACGCGAACAATGAAACTTCTTTTCTATTTCACTGTCCAGGAACATCTGCGGCACAAGTTTGGTGAAACTGTCACTGAGTTTAATGGACAAATTGTTTTCACAAACAAAGTTCGCCCACATTAATTCTGCATCGATGACACTGTTGGTTGGCTTACTGACGAAAGCTGTAAGAGAAGTATTTTGTTCAACAGCCCTCTGATATTCCTTACACCGTAAAGAAAATTAGTGAAATTTACCAGTAAGTATTGCTCTCAACCAGATACAACAAAACATATTCACAGCACTTCCAAAAGCTTAAAATGATATAAGAGTTGCAGAAACTGTAGTAAAAGGTTAAGGAAAATCTGTAATTTAATCTTGCACTGCTATTGGATTTAAATTTGCTCACTCGGTAGAATTTAAGTCTCTATGAAATTATTTCAGACATCTGGTTAGGCCTAGGTTCTCCTAAATTAATTACCAAAATGCAGAAACATTACTATATCACTTTGAACGTTATTACATCTTGTTGGAGTCTAAATCAATAAATTTTTGAGACGTTTACACTGAAGATAGTTCAGAGAAGTTAGGGTAAGGCTATTAAGCAACTGTCTTACGCATCATCCCTCGTAGTCTTGAAGTTCCTCAGAAGTAAAATTATAATTTATATTGTATTGCCTCTTCTGAAACTGGCAAACTTTTAGCACGACTTCTTGGACCTAGGATCCGCTCCAATAGATCCCGAAAAATTACAATAACTGCAGGAGCGGCATCTCAGCAGAGAAACCTGCCGTGGCACGCTTACTTAAAACTCGGTTGAGGCACTCGCAAAAGAGAAAATATCAAAATTTCTCTTATTAAGAGAAACGAAAAATTCAGTATAGTTACTGATCACAGTAACCAAGGTTTCCTTTAACTTCTGTACATCATAGCACACTGATAAATACATAAACACAAAACAATATTACATGAAATATTTAAAATTGAAATTATTAAAATTTGACAACCATTTTACTGAAAATTATGACTTGAAATACGTAAAATATGACTTTAAATTAAACTTAGCATCAATCACAAACAAAATTAATAAAGTTCATTAAATAAATTAATTATATAAATTGTGAATATTTAATTTAGAAAAACAATTAATTAAAATTTGGGTGGACTACTGTAGACATACTACAGATAGGCAACCTCCTCTGAGTTTCAACATTTTCAGTTGATGCTTGAGTGGGTGAAAAACCACAAAATCCTTCTGTAATTATCTCCGGTTCTTCACTACACTTTTGGGATGAAGGTTGCAAGGGTGAGACGCCATGAAAATCTTCTTGCTCTTCACTCTCCTCTAGAATTGAAGTCCTGCCTGGTTGAATGTCACAAACCACTGCTGGTAGCGTCTCTTCAAGTTTCACCTCTTCTTTCTGTGTAAATTTTCCTTCAATGAAAACAACAACTCTGCTAAATGTGATCTTCCTTGATTTTGGGTCAAGTAACTTATAACCCGTATTGTTTTCACCATATCCAATACAAATCATTTCAGCAGATTTGGGATCCCACTTCTTTCTTATCTCCTTTGGAATGTGGACTAATGGCTTGCTTCCAAACACTCTCACATGAGATAGATTGGGTTTTCTGCCATACCATAACTCAAATGGAGTCTTGTTCCCTATAGGTCTTGGTTACTTAAATACACTGCAGTTGAAACAGCCTCTGCCCAGAACATTTTATGAAGAGTGTGATTAAGTCTGGTGATTGATGCCAGATGTCTTCAGAATTGACTCCAATTTGGAATTTACATATTCTGTCCCATTGTCTGTTCTCAGCATTTTTAATTTGTAGCCAGTATAGTTTTCAACAAGGTCTTTAAATGTTTCAAACACTTCAGGTACTTCACTTTTCTCTTTAGGAAAATAGACAAAACAATATCTGGAATAGTCACCAAGAAATATACGGAAATATTTATTTTCACCCACAGATACTTGTTCCATTTGGCCGCACAAGTCTGAATGAATGAATTCTAAGGGTCTCTTTGCATTACTATTTGAGGCCTCAAATGGTTTCTTGGTATATTTACCCTTTACACATGTTTCACAAGGGTAATTACACTTAAATAAACCTTTGATCCCTAAAGCGAACTTGTTTATCATTGACATGCCATTCCTATTTAAATGTCCAAGGTCCTGATGCCACAAAAAACCACCAACACTAGACACGTAACATTTCTCTGGTGGTGTATCTAATTTAAAAATTCCCTTTTCTATATGCATACCTATTCTTCACCATCTGATCTATCTGTCCCCCTGACTTGCCAAATACAGTGATCCCTCGATAACTTGGACCTCGATGTCCCAGACTTTGGATAACTCGGACAGAATTTCAAAAAAACAAAATTAATTTTAATTAAATAATTTTTTGGTCAAAAATCATAAGAAAATTATGTCCGCCTCATTTAAAAACAGTATTAAGCTTTAAAAGCAGTTGCTCATCGCTACGTAGCCTTTAATAATCCCGCCGTAAAATATCTGGCAAGTTCCGTGTGGTTAAATGTTGCTAGCGAGGCGCGCGAGTAGAGATGCAACTCAGCAAGCGCGCGAGTGGAGACGCAACTCAGCAGGCAGACCTCGCTTCTTTATCTTTCCGCCCTCTTCACCGCGCGGGCCATATACTAACATGTGTCATAAATAAACATTACAGTATGATGCTGGCGAATTGGACGGTAACTACACGTCACAATGGCACCTAAAGGGAAATTTATTTTGTTCTGGTATATGCGATAAATTCAAGATTGCAAAACAATTTGTTCCGGACATTAATAAAAAAAATTTAAAGCCATTGGTTTGCATTGCAATGTAGGCAAGGTGGTGAGAGGGTTTTACAGCCCTTTAACAACATCTTAAAAGCCGATGAGGGTGAAGTGAGGTCAAAGAACACAACATCCATGCCCGAGCAAGGAATCGAACCCAGGGCCTCTCGCACCGTAAACTGGCGCTAGAGGCCGGCGCGTTATCGGAAAAAAAAACAGGGCTTCATAAATTATCAAAAAAGGGGAGGAGGCAGAAAGAGGCTTTTGCCCCGGGTCGCACATTCTAGAGGGCCTCGTTTTTGAAAAAGTTAAATTGTTAAAATGAATGGGCTTTTATTGAGTTCCCGTTAATGTTGATGGTATCTGCAAAATTTATTTTAAGTGTAAAGAGTGTGTAAAGCCGTCACTGATCTATGACGACGCAGCCAAGATAAGATAGTATGAAGGGAGGCCTACAAGCGCACATTATCACTTCAACCACGGCCGTAGACTTCAACTAAATAAAAAAAAAGCAAGAAAGGTAGACTGAGATTTACGTTGCTCCTGGCCTCGTATTCTAACAAAGAGGCCCTGGAAAAAAACAATTTCTCGTAGGAAACTAGCAGCTGGCTGCAGACACTGTGACATGCTGATGTAGAGCAATTTTTTACGCAAACATCTCGTGAGTTGCGTGTGGTCACGTGCGGTGTTTTTATTGCTGTTGAGACTGTACCGGTTGACCTTGACTACTTCCGCTCATGCTCTACCACCCTAGCTTATCTCACACACACGCGCGCACGCACAGACTGACGTCAGCCAGACAAGAGAAGGGTGTGAGAACTTTTATGTGGTAGAAAAGTGCCTTGGTGCCAGCTTCTAACACAGATAAAAAGAAAAATCAGACAGAAGTAACATAAAAAATAAATAAAAAAGAATCTGCCGGCCCAGGTTGTTTGACATTCTTTCTATTATAGTTCTCCCGTTACAGTGATAATTTCCCCACTACCCCCTCCTGTAAATTGATACGTACAAAGCAGTATATATTGCTGTTTTTTTTGCTTGTAGAAATGATAGCGTACTGGTTTCCTCACGTTTCTTGTGATTAATGACTGATTACCCCTCCACCCCGGACGCCCCTCGATAACACGGACAAACAGTAACTCGGTCAACTTCTCCCCCCTTTTAGACCGAGTTATCGAGGGTTCACTGTATAACTTTATGACCATGTTCCAATATTTTGCTTACTGATAGCAGATTTACTGGTACTTCAAGAATATATACAGTACTCTGTACTTTTATATGTGTACTCTGCCTGTTAGTGGAATTGTACACAACAAAATCTACGTTTCCTACCACTACACCATTAAGACTAGAACTGTTCTGTATTACAAGGCACAGGATTTTGTAAATGTTTATTACTATTTACAATATGTGTGCAAGCACGTAAATGAACATAACATTGGCCCACTTTACTATGTTCAGGAATAAGTCTTTCTGAAGTATTAAATTCATAATCATTTGTAGATGGCTGACCTGTTTTAATCTTCTGTGTACTCACTGGTTTCATACCTCTCTTAGGCGTTTGATGACAATTCCTTGTCAAATGCCCAGTCTTTTTGCAGCTGCAGCAAACAATCGTACGTGGTTTAGCCTGGAACCCGTTTATCCGAGAAATTTTCTTGTATTTTCCAGCGATAAGTGCAGCATCTCGGTCAGTAGAAGTGCAGGAATACGTTTGGTTTCCACGAACATCTTGGAGTGATTTCACTTTAATTGAGTTGCCAGTTACTTTTAACTCTCCGTTCCCATAATCAATGGGCAGTAATCACTTGGTAAACTGGCCAGCAATAACATCCCGACCCACTTGCCTTTCACTTCAAACCCTATGTGATTGAGTTTGTGGGCGGTGGAAATAATTCTACCAACTTATTTGTTCACGTTTTTACATGCCTCTAATATCATTGTAACCAATGACAGTAACAAACCAATCCGCCTCGTTAGCCCAGAATCTTCAAAAATTTTTTCGAGTTGTTGCTGCTCGGTCTGTGTCATTTGCACATGGTAAAAATTTATAGGATCAATACAAAAAAATTATTTTGCTGAAGCCTTTTATCCTTTCATTTACCGTCCTCTCTCCCTCCAACAACATTCCACAAGTCGTCAAGTTGCAATACTGCCTTCACTGTGAATTTACAATTTCGATAGTTCTCTTAGCTGACAAGCTTTTCTACACTAAGTAAATTTGCGTTAACTATTCTCGGGAAAAAGTAACTCACAATTTTTTGTGTGCAGGACTCAAAAATTTTTACTTCCGAAAAAATTGTGACGCACTAGACTCTTCCCGTGGCCAAAAAAACGGCATTACAACGTACTGAAAATCATCATGTGGCATTTTTCCTTGAAACCATCGCTTACCTTGCTCGTCAGACACCAATACTCACACATGCGGTAAAAAAATGCACTACTTGTTTTTACTGCCTAGCCACTTGAGTGCCTAGGCCCATAACCTGATAGAAATACTTGAGTAACGGGTGGTGAACACAAAGAAAAATGGACTGTGCTTCTCATATATTTAATCCTCACAGTTTGAAGGCTACGGCAACGTTTCGTTACTTCTGAAATCATTGAAATTACTGATTTTCTGCCCGTAGTATAGGGGGAAAATTTAGTGTCAGTGGAAATAGTGTTTGTCTCTGTTTTGTTGAATATTATAACAAATGAAATTCTTCTATTTGATGCTCATCGTTGTATTTGATTGCTTTTATAAGTACGATATAAACTACGTACAAAGTATTGAAAACATACACACGTACTGCAAACAGCAAGACATTGCTAATAATAATAAACAATTGTAGCATCAAAATGTTTTCTCGCTGCTGCGCTGCATTCAAAGTCTAGTGGAACACATAGAAGTTTTAGTTTCACATCACTGCACGTTGCTGCTACTTGGCGGCAGCACTACAAACTAAGTCCTCAACATAAGCCGCCCACCTTGAAGGAATACCTTCAATCCACTGTATGTGATAACAAGAAGACAATTAACAAAACTCTACTGGCAATGAAAAATATATGTCAATTGCTAAAACTAACATTGTATATACAGGCAATGGTGTTAAATCATGTGTGTTCATAAACAAATGTATTAATTTATACAACACTGCTGTCATACTTTGGCAAGGGACACAGTTTTGTTATGGCCCTTTTTTGATGTTCCTATTGATGTGCGAATAGTGGCAACTCGCATCATGGCATCTGCTCCGGGATGCACCTCCACTATTCATGCCAAGTTCCTCTTAAGGGGTGGTAGATTGTTGTCCTTTACTAGAACCATGTCACCAGGCTGAAGGTTGGGGACTCGTTGCCTCCACTTCGGTCATTGCTGAAGACTTGACAGGTATTCTCTAGACCAGCAAGCCCAGAAGTGCTGCAAATGCTGCTGGACATATTGCCATCGAGGTAGTCTTTTCACTGGCAACACCTTCAAATCAGCGTCAACTGTTGTTGTGAGTGCATTGCCAATAAGGAAATGACCAGGGGTTAAAAGAGATAGATCATTAGAATTTGATGACATCGGAGTAAGAGGACGAGAATTAAAGCATGCTTCCACTTGTGTTCGTACTGTATAGGTCTCTTCAAAACTTAGACAGGCTTGTCCTAGTACTCGTTTCATGTGGTACTTCATGGATTTTACTGCTGCCTCACACAGACCGCCAAAATGGGGAGAACGAGAGGGAATAAAGTGCCACTGAATGTTCAAAGGTAACAGAAAGTCTTGCAGTTGTGTATTATGGAGTTCTGATGACAAAAGCTGACATAACTCTTTGAGTTCTCGATTCGCTCCCTTAAAGTTGGTAGCATTGTCTGAGAACAACTGAGAACAGATTCCACTTCTGCTTATGAATCGTTTCAGTGCTCCCAGAAATGATTCAATGATAAGATTTCTGACAAGCTCTAGGTGGACTGCATTGGAAGCAAAGCAAACAAAGACTGCCACATATGCCTTAACTGGCATACTACCATGTCTGTGGCTTGTCCGTATGCAGATAGGTCCACTTAAAATCCACACCACTGCACAAGAATGGCCGACTAGCGGTAACTATTTATGGTAAATTCTCCTTAATTGGTTCTGATGACTTAAGATTATTTCGAAAACATGTCACACATTGATACACGATTTGGCGTGTTAGGTTACGTCCACCCAGAGGCCAAAATTTCCTTCGTAGTGATGCCAACAATTGCTGAGGACCTGCGTGGAGTTGTTTCAAATATTCTTGCCTTGCTATTAGTCGAGTCAATGCACTTTTGGCTGGTAAAACTGTAGGGTGTATTTCGCCATATGATAGGTTTGAGTTATGAATTCTTCCACCTTCTTTGATGAGTTTATGTTCATCAATAAATGGGCTCAGACTCTTCAATTTGCTCTGTTTGTTGATTTCATTTTCTCTAGAGAGATCATGGTATTCCTTGCTGAAGAATTATGATTGAACCATCTTGCCATGCCAACACTACTGCAGAGTCAGAGCAGAGAATGGGTTGGGTATCAGACCACTAATGAGCCTCCATTATCTTTTGTGTCAGTTGTGCGAGCAAGACTGCTGCACAGAGTTCTAAACATGGTAGTGTTTGTTTTTGAGAGGTGCTACTCCCGATTTTGAAAATAATAGTCTTGGCATCTGATGTAAATACCCCCATTCAGATGCATCACAAAATTTAAAGCGTTGTGATTCCAAGAAATTCTCCACAACCCGGCGTGGCACTTGTAGAGCTCTTAAATAGGGCAGTTCTTGACGGAATTGTCTCCATGCTGAATCTAAGCTGGCAGGTAGTGATTCATCCCAATCTAAATTTAGTTTCAACAACTTTAGCAAGAACATTTTTGCTCGTAATATTACTGGCCCTATTAGTCCTAATCGGTCAAATATCCTAGCTGTGTTTGAGAGTATGGATCGTTTGGTGACTCACTCTTCCTGATCAATGTCTTGTATGAAGAATGTAAAAACATCATTATGTGGATTCCATAGGAGACCTAAACTCCTAATTGAGTTGTCTTTTGACAAGATATGACATGTTTCCCGGTATTCAGGTGAGACATGTGATAGGACTTCTCGTTTGTTGGGACACCATTTCTTCAAACTGAAACGACCACACTGTTGTTGTAATTCTTGTATGTCCTCCTCAGTATCTGCACCTGTAAGTAGGTCATCAACGTAGAAGTCTCTGAGAGTAACCTTCGATGCCCTTGGAAAGTATTCTGCTTCCTCCTTCGCCAGCTGCTGAAGACATCTAGTTGCAAGAAATGGAGCACTTGCAGTTCCATATGTGATGGTGTTCAATCTGTAGATCCGCAACTTTTCTTGATGATGTTCCCTCCAGATGATTCTATGTAAATCTCTGTCTTGACAATGTAACTGAATCTGCCTATACATTTTTTCAATGTCAGCTCTGATTTATAATATATTTAATATTATTATTAACTTTATTGTTGTTTTTCATTTATTGATACTGATTGTGATAATTTTTGTAATAATTTATTGTTAATGTAAATGCTGCCGTTATAATAATACAAAAATGAAATATATAGTTCATATATTTTCTCTAATAATTATTGCAGCCATTATTCAGCCTCTATTTATAATAGATGAATACACTATTAATTTTTGTAATGATGTTTGACTCAAACCTCCAATAGCTCCAATTGTGATTTATAAAATTATTGCTATAATTGTAATAGTATTAACTTTAATAATAATTGATATTATTATTAATGGTATAATTTTTTGTCATGTTACTAAAATTAAACAATAATTCAATTAATCCCACCTATTATTTTAGGTAATCAAAACTGAAATGGTGATACTCCTCTTTTTATTATTAATGATCTTATTAATAAGTGCTCTCCTATTGTTCTTATATTGCTATTGATTATTGAATCAGTGAAATCAGCAGCAACGGAACACTGCCTTTAAAATCACAGTGCCAGCACAACTACTTCAATAGTGCCAACCTGCACTGCTAAAAACAAAAACAAGTCCTCCTTACTAGCAACATGAACCAAAAACCTGTATGTATGTCACATTCCAACAAATTAACACCACAGTGTCATATCAGTAGAATATGTATAGTTGAAATAGTAATACAATTTATTTACTTATGTCACAGTCTAATTATTACGTGGAATTATTTATGTATATTAATACAAATTATGAAATTTTTCAACACATATTATTATTTGCTTATTAAAGTTGCTATAACATGTACAGTATTATTAATGTTATACTTAAATAAAAGAAGACTTAAAACTACTTCTGAATCCTTTACTTTTAAACACATTCACGAACACAATATTCTCTCTACTTCGGTGGAATGAAAATTAATTCAAAATATTGTATGCTGACCCTGGGCACCCGTAACTAATCACACAGATAAAGCAGAGTAAAAATTTCAAAACTAATGAATATTCTTAAAAACTATGTAAAACAGATATAAGCAAACATTCCTTAGAAACCAACAGCAGTCTCTAAAACAAAAGTAAACATTTTTACCTTTTTAATGTCTTTAGAGTGTAGGCTGCCAGGTGCCTTCTTGACTGTCAGCTCATGGCAAGGGTAATTAATGCCAGAACATGCCAACGTTGTCCTATCACTATCAATGCCATCTGGCCAACCCGTCCACACTTGATGGCGCACTGGAATATCTGTCAGCGTATATACATCAGATTTCACTTCTAGAACAGTCTTGGAACCAAGGAACTTCAGATTGTAATGTTTCTTATTGGTTAGATCATGGATGTTTAACGTGTAGTTCTGCGCCAATCTCTCAGCTATATTTGACCTGTAACATATTCAACAAACTGACCGGCTACTGCCACAAGTAAACATGCTGGCGAAAATGATCACTTCAAATAGTACAATGGAACATCAAGTAACAAACTCGCTTACTCTTGCGTCATGTTTTCACCGTCCTCCAGACTTGGAACTGTCATGAAAAGGACATTCTCTCTAGGTAGGTGCAGGGTAGACAGAACAACACCATCTGACTTAGGGTATGATGACTTCCATCCCTGTAAATACTGCTGGCATGGTGGTACACCAAACTCCTCCCGCAGCCTTGACTTAAGGTCAGCTGCAGCACACAAAATAGTTTTAACATCATTTAAAATTCTCATCTGTTTACTGAAAAAATAACATACATATGCATACACACATACATATTCATGTGTGCACACATACACAGATATATATTTGTGCGGTGGAGACTGTATCCTCAAATTACAGAATGTGCAAAAAAGATAAAGATGACTGGTTAAATTGCCATCTAGCCTTTACCAGGATTCAAACCCCAATGAGGACCTATAACAGAGAGAAGATGGAATGAGGAGGGCAGGGGAAATAGGAAATCCCCACGAAAACTCACCAACAAGCAGCATAGTCCGCTACAATTCCTATGTGTAAAAAACTGGGGACCAATCCCACTGGCAATCGAACCCAGACCACTTTTGTACGTGGAAAGTGGTCTGAACACTGCACAAACTACAGACCCACATAGTCAATGTTATGATCATACTAATGAGGTAATATTGTGAACAGAACAGTGCACTAGTGGTTTCCAAACTGCATTCCACAGAACTTTAGGTTTCAGTCAAAAATGTTCTTTAGGATTCTTTCTTTGTAAAATCACAAGAAAATTTAAAGACCAAACAGTGATGATTTTTTATTTTGAAATTTGTAAAGCTGAGCCTTTTGAAGGTGTAAAAACAATCAGAATTTATGACAATTTTATGAATTACGCTGGTCATTCTGCAAATCACATTACTGACATTTGCTACAGTTTCAATTACTTTCTCTTCCAAGTCTGTTTCACTTAGTACTCATACTTTTATAATTGACACTGATTGTAATTCTTATTTGTGAGTGATGAATCTCATCTTTAAACAATTTTTGTGTACATAAAGGTGCATTCATAGCGTAATATAATCTTTGCAATGGTTATTTTATACTCAGGTCATTATTATAGGCCTAGCATAAAAACCTGCATACCAATATGTCTACTTTTAGTTATATGAACTGGCACTTCAAAATGCAAGGTTTTTATCATTTGATGCACTACTGTTCAATAATATACCAAACACATACATAAAGAAAAAATATAAAAAATATAAAGTTAATTCGAAACCAGATTACTTACAGACTGTTCCTGTATCTGGCACTTGTATGCTGCTGGACCTTTCCCTGAATTTGACATGGAAGTTGAGAAGTCTTGTGACCTCCTTGGAGTTGGAAGTGGATGGCAGGGGCACGACATCTGCGGCAGAAGCGGAACTTCGGGCATCACGAGTACATGTGATCACAGAAATATCTGGTCCAGAATTTCTTCTTTTCTTTGGTATCTCTTCAACAATATCCATGTCCATTTCTGATGGCAATGTTTGTGTTTCTTGAGGCATGACTCTATTCACAGCCCTCTGCAATAAATAATGCAATACTATTAATGATACCAGTGTTGTTAAACAAAACAATATTAATGGGTCATTACATCTAAAATCATAATTTTAAAAATTAAATTGATGCTGCACCTTTTTTTTTTTATTTTGAATAAAAATTGTATTTTACCTTCGCCTCTAGGAGAAAAAGAAAAATATTAATTTATACTTTTAACTACAAGTTGCGATCCAAACTAACATGGTGGTAAAAACTAAACATGGGAAATAACTTACACTGCAAATACTGAGAAAGCCACTGTTTATTGCACTTACGTGATCATAAGCCACAACAGAAAAAAAATAGCACTTTGCCTTCTGCATCATTACTAGGCACTTAAAAGCTCTCCAAAAGCACGCTGTCATCTGACCGGCACAACATACAATGAAAAGTAGCCTCAGTTACTTTGCACCCCCTCTGCCACATATGCAGGCGGAAAATTATTTCAAGATAGTTAGTTCACATTTTCCAAAATAGGTTTAACAGGCACATGGCCACGGGTGCTGCCCATGCATCATCATGCAGACGTACCAACAAATTTTGGTCTGCCAAATGATTGTCCATTCCAACTTAGCTTATGACGTAATGATTCTACACAGACAATCTCCATATAGGCTACCAGATAAACAGTCACCTACGGTCCATCTCCCTCACTATTTTTGGCTATTCGCACCCATCAGCAGCAGACCATTGATGAGAAATCACTACCCAATGGTTTAAATTTCCCTGTTGCATCATGTTATTTTTGTGGACAATGTTGTAACTCTAACACTAAACACTCAAAGAAGCTACTATGTTGTGAATTAATTAGTGGAACCATTGCATTGTGGAAAATTTTAACTTTGGAAATGGTGGAGCAATCATTTTTGTGTGTCGGACTCTATGTCAGTCACTCATCGTGAACATCCTAAAGCTATAGAACTCACAGGCAGGTGGGTCTGTGGTCAACATTTTTGGTTTACAGTGGATTCCTGAAGATGATATATTTTCATACAATCAAGTAGTGGCAGATTCTGCACTACGTGGAATCTATACAACTTTCATGTTTTGTTTGCCCTGATGGTACAAATGAACGGCTGCATGGCTTTGCTAATGCTTCAAAGCAAGCCTATACAGCAGCTATTTACTTATATGTGAGAAATGGACATCAAAGGAAATATGACTGTGAGCCTCATCACTGCTGTCACAAGCACCTCCTTAAAGCAAATTTCTGTGGTGCTTATCTACTGGCAAAGCTGCTTCAGTATTGTCACACCTTCCGGGCCCAATACATGACCACTACTTCTACTCATGATTAGTCTCATTCAAGTATGACCCTGACCTGGATGAAAATGCCCTCCTATAAACAACAATTTTGTGGCTTTCGTGTTGCCAAGATTCATGAACAGATTCCCCCTAAATCCTGGAAACATGTTCCCTCTGTGTACAACCCAACAGACAGTACATCATGTGGAATACTCTCTCAATGGGCGACTTGAAATGAGGCGGAGATCCAGTCTGGTGTGGGATACAATTCCTAGCTCATTTATACCGCAACCCAACATAACATTCATACATACATTTAGCTTCACATGTCCAGGAAGAGATGTATGTAAAGCAAATAGATTATTTGTTTGGAATTTGCCACTTTTTTCAGGTAAACATTGACATTATGCATTTGTGTATCTTAACCATAAAATGAAACAAATATTTTTTACACTTGCTTGCAAGTCTATGAGTGCATAAAATTTTTTGTTTCTGCCATCAAAAACCAACAAATCAGTACGTTTGTAAACAAGCTTTGTTTCCCACAGTACTGTCCCACTGCTGTGTGATGTCAGAGGGCATCTAGCTCAAGTCTTCCTTTATAGTTTTCACAGTCTTTGGTGTACATGGGCCCATTGCCTACCCTAGCCTACCACTGAATGGCCTAAATCCCTTGATTGTCCTTTAATCCATAATATTCCAGAGATCAAATCATCACAAGTAGCTATAATGGCAGCTCATGATCATCCCATAACCCTTCGTTTATTCTACCGAGTATGTTCCCAGATGAGGCCAATCTGCACTTTGAGACACTTTATTCATTAGGCTACGCAAGAAGACAAAGAGACTCCAGTTGAGAAATTTTATCCTAGGCAATGAATAAAACACAAATAATTTGCAAATGTATCCAGTATAGTTTATTTTAAGAAGATTTACATCTGTTCCGGAAACAGGATTCCTGCTCTACATGACTTCTACGACTGGCCTTGGATGAACATGGGGTATTTCAGGGTAGTCAAGTGACTCACTCATGCTGACACAGATTACTCTCCTAAGTATCCTATTTTGTGTCCTAAAAATCACTGAGCTGTATCTGTACTTGACTATTTCATTTGAAGTACCTCCTCTCTAACACAACTCTTGCAAACTTTGTTATCCCAAACCTGATAAATTAGTGGCTGAAGTCATCAAATGTTTGATTCACTCTTCCATTCCACAAGGTTCCACTTTGTACCTCCTGCCAATTTTCACCATGGGGGATTGTGCGAGGTGGCAGTTCAGTTGGCCAAATATTATTTCCGAAGGGTTGTAGTGAAAAAAATTTGTTCTGGAAGAGCCAATTACCAGCTGTGCTAGAGTTGAAGCCATTCTGAACTTGAGACTTCTTACACAGACTTCAGTTGACCCTTCCCACTCTACTACCTTAAGGGCGTTCAGTGTGATAAAATCACAATTTTATATTTTTATGAAATATTGTTAGTTTTGTAGACAATACTTGTGAGTACATTTTACTTTTACTAAAAAATTTTCATTCTCATAGGGTAAATTCCATGATCTTTGAAAGAACTGTGCAATGGGAGTTCATGACTAGATTCAGTTTCTTGGACGTACTCCATTGCAAAATTGAACGACTGTCAAAGAAAAACTAAACAAATAAAAGAAACCATAAAATAAGCAGAGTATGCTTAGTCAGCAAGATACATACACAACATGAAATTCCAAGATGGAATCGGGTCAAATAAAAACAAA
>PNEQ01113219.1:6620-28715 GCA_003012365.1 Medauroidea extradentata
CAAGTAGGAGAGAGACGGATGTCGAACGCTGCCGAACGCAAAGGCCGATTGTACTTCTTTGTCGCTCGTTCCGCGCTCTCGCTTGCACTTCAAGCCTTACATGGAACGCCTCAGAGCGAGGTAACGCCGCATGAGTCATGTTTTTTCGTGCGTGCAGCCGGCTCTATCGAATTATAAGACGTTGTCACGTCAAAAATCTAAGAAGTTGAGTGGATTACGGTTTGGAGAACGTACTGGCCACGCAATAGGCCTATCTCTTCCAATCCACTGTGCTGGGAATGACGTGTTAAGGTGATTAAGTACAGCTCGTGTGTAATTTGGAGGGGCACCGTCGTGTTGAAACCACATACGTTGCCGAATCGGAAGCGGCACATGCTCGAGGAACTCTGGCAATGTGAATTACAGGAATAGACAGTACTTGTGTCCATTCAATCGGCGTGGCATCAAGTAGGGCCCAATGAGATGGTCACCGACAATACCCATCCAGATGTTCAAAGAGAATCGTTGCTGGTTCGCTACTATGGCAGTTGCGTGAGGATTGATTTCGTCCCAAACGTGACTTTTCCTGCTGTTAAAGTTACCATCACGTGTAAATGTCGTTTCGTCAGTAAACAATACTATGGACGTAAAGTCTGTTTGTTCTGTGCACTGACGCAGGAACCACTGCGAAAACGCATGTTGAGGAGCAAAATCTGCTGGTGACAATGTCTGGACCTTTCGCACGTGGTAGGCATGTAGCAAGCGCTCGTGCATAACAAGTCATACAGTTGAATGTGGCAAAAACTAATACACGTAGTCGTGAACAATTAACGTTTGTAATTTGATTAAATGATAAGGTGGATAGCTGTAAACTGTGTTTATAATATTCTTAGATTTTAAATCCTCGAAATTTATGTTCTGCACTTAATTTACTGAGTTAATGATACCACAGCCTCTTTCATAGATTTATCTTACAACTCAATACATATATTGTAGAAGCAAAAAAAAAAAACTAAGTAAAATTACTACTCAGAACCACCTACAAAATGGTTACCAGTTATGAAATTTTTTAGTAATGAGACTATGGATGATTTATTTATTATAATGACTGTGTATTTGACAATGTTTTGTAAAAACTGTTTTGTTTTAGGCCAGTTTAGTTTACCATGGGACAAACGCCAGCCTTATGAATTTGACATAAGAGTTCCTCTACTGATTCGTGGTCCTGGAATTAAAAGAAAAAGAATAATCAAGCACCCTGTTCTTAATATTGACATTGCTCCTACGATTTTAACAATGACTGGTCTGAAACCTCCAAAATATATGGATGGGAATTCATTTTTTCCATTGTTGTACAAGAAAAGACCAAAAAATACCATAGGAAGAGCTTTTCTTGTTGAATACAGAGGAGAAGGACAGGATAGTACACTTGATTCTTCATGTGATCTTCCTCATGATAATAGTTTATCGGTAAGTTTAACCATATTGTTTTCTTATGTTGTGCAATGCAAAAATCTACAAAGCCTACCATCTTCATTAATTTCTTTGTGATTTTCTAGTTGGTAAATTTATTTCACAAAAACTTTGTGCAGCACTGTGTGAATGAACAATAATAAAGATATTAATTTTTGTATGTGTCTTCGTGTAGGCCAGATGTGCAGAATTTAATTAATGATTAATGATGATGAGGGTGTCACTCAGTATATGATCGGCCACATTAGAGAACATGTAAAGCTTAGGGCATTTAAAGTTCATAGATGCACACTTCATAGATATATACTTCGCAAATGGAAATGCTACCTGAATATATTTCACACCCTAATTAACACCAGGAAGCTCACTACATTCTGATGTAACAGAAACACAGCTGTAGAGCTTAATGTTTTACTCCATTCCTCATGATATCTTAACACGGCACACAATCACTTACAATCCACATTGTCAATGCAAGGAACCTGCTCACATGTTTAATATGCCGAGTTCTCTTAATGCACACAAATAAATTGAAAAATATTCTGATATACTTTAGATGAAACACAGCAGTAATATTTCCAGTAAGTCTTTGATTTATATCGGGGTTAGGTTCCTGAAAACAATGACTCAAATTGAAACTACTTAAATTGTATCATCAGACCAGCCACCCACTTCCTGCAGCCAATCAATAGTCGGTCAACCGGCAGTGCACGTGCCACAGCACCGTGTGAGTTTATCACCAGTAACAGTGGAATGACTGCGCCGGAAACAAGTTAACTTCTTATAGGTGACTTGCGATAAAGTGAGCACTTTTGAAGATTATATTGTCAAAAATAATAATTGAAAACTAATACTTATTGTGACCTCATACACACTCTCTTTAGAACGGCACAGTCTATAGCCTACATAGGTTGCTTTGTTTGCGTTAAATGTGGCAGGAATGTACAAATTATTTAATCAGGAAAAAAGTGACTAGGGTTTCAAAAGTGCTCACTATCCTGAAACACACAAACCAGCTTTTCGGCATAGGTATTTTAAGAAGTGGCTTTAGTAGATTCAACAACTATAATAATTAACAAACAATATGGACATGTGTCACATTATTCCTCCTTTCGTAAAAGACTGCAAGGTGCTGCGGTACTTCATGGCCATACATTTTTATGAAGAAAAAAAATATCACAAAAGTCTTGCACTGCGCCATTTGTTGTACTTTGCCTGCGACTTGTTTTCTCATAAATGCAGCCTAGCCCAACCTAGGAGAAGAGGGCTGTAGGGAATACAAAAGCCAGCACCTGGCCTCTCTTAATCTACGCCAAGCAAGCAGGAAGCTGCTCCAGTGGTGGCAATCACTCGCTGCTCTGTGAGCATACACACAGACCGACTCCGCACAAAGTTGTTCGGCGGCTTGTACGGTTGTACTTAGTTTTTCTCCTTGTACAATTATTCTCTGAATTCCATACCCCTGCTTAAATCTGGTTAGCCATCCAATGGATGCTCTGAACTTTCTGTATGCTTAAACTTCGTGAAAGAACTTTGCTTTCTCCATGCATATAGGGCCTGACATGGCTCATTTTTAACTGAACTAACTAAACATAGTGACATGAATGCGCTATAAATTAGAAGGTTGTAGCTTGTATCACTCAGCGTGTTCACGTGCTTGAACGGCATTGGCTGTGTAATAAACCACTGCGCCGCCTCCACATGTTTCACGAGCTATCAGCTTTCAGTGCTCACGTTTTCTCACAAGAATATTACGAGCGGACTGAAACATTCTCAAGAACAATTATCCTTTAGTACTTCATGTGCTTAAAGTGATAATATTTTTCATCATATTTTATTTTTTATTTTGACATTTTGCTTATCCTCCAACAGCACTATGCCTTGGTGAGGTGTGGTGAAAGGGTTTTATGGCCGTTATACAATGAGGTCAAATGAGCTGATGAGGGTGAAGTGACAACACAACATTCATGCCTTAACTGAGATTAGAACCCAGAACCTCTTGCACTGTAGACCGGCACCTAACTGACCACACTACGGAGGCCGGCACACAAGGCCTTGGTAGAAGAAGACTTTGAGTGGAAGGGGTAGTAGTCGTCCAGGGCCTGTTTTAAGGAATCATCCCAACATCCGACTGTATTGATTTCGGCAAAACCCTGGAAAACCAAAATCACGATTGCAGGAGCCGGGGATCAAACACGGGTCCTCCCTAATGCGAGTCGAGTGTTTTACCACTGCTCCTCAGACATAAAAAAAGCAACTGAATGTTTAAATCACTAAGTCTGAACTACAGTCACAGCACTATAGTATGAGAACAATTTCCAGCTGCAACAACACTGTTAACTAACCAGCCAACAAACATTGAGAGCTCGCAACCTTGGATGAATGATGTTTAAATCTCTGTTGAAGTTTTCAAAATCTTCGAAGAATTCGCACCACTGTCACAGCGTTTAGTAGTTTCAAGGAGTTCTTCTTTGTTAAATTTTATGTCGTTAACAGTTTCTACACCAGTGCTATAATTACTAGCCAGCTTTGACGTAGCATCTTATTTATCTAATCTGTCAATTTACTGCATTTTCTATTCAATGGACATGACCTGCTTTTTGTATTTACAAGCTATTTAAACTGTAGTGTTGCAAACCTGGCTGATGTCACTAGCTCCATAACTGGGAATACAATCCAAGTGGCGATACATTCTGCACACATGCATGTCTATCACAGAGATAACAACTGTGACTGTCTCGTTCAAGCGCATCTACTGCAAACCGTACAATTTACGTCTGGAAAAGTGTCTTAAATACTTTTTAATATTCTGCGTAAGAAAACTGCAATTAAGGCCATGATTTCTTGTTTCTTGCTGCTTTTTGTAATAGTAATTTGCTTTAAAGCTTGAATTAGAGCTGGTATCACAAATCTTTTTGGCTGGGTTTTTTTTTATTGCTGTAATAGGGAATTTTTTCAAGGCAATAAATTAATATGATTTCAACTTATAAGTCAGTTAACAAAAATTTTGTTAGTTAAATAATTATCTAGAACCATAGTGCTGTCTTAAAAAATTAGTCAACATGGTGAAAACTATATTTTAACAAAACAGCTTAACAGATTTTTGATATCTGCTCTTGTTTAGGCCTCGAAAGTAGTTGTCAGGAAAAGAATAGAAACAAGGGAACATGGACTTAAAATTTACGTCACAAAACACAAAATTAAATCATGTAACACTCTACTTATTTTAACAGCTCTTTCATCTGTTTCAATACGACGCAGAACTTCCGTTTTCACAGATAATATTTTTCTAAGAACTAAGTTTGAACATAAATTTGGCCGTAAAGTAAAAATCATAAACCGCAGTGAAGTGATATTTTACTACAAACACATCAACAGCGTGATAAACTTAACAGCAGCACATTCAAAACTCTGTCCAGGTAGTAACTGTTGGCCCGTGGTTTTCTCTACGAAGAAAGGGAAACTGCTGCGTTTCGCTAGTCTACGTAGGCGGGTGTACGCGCGCGGTAAGGAGGAAACGTCGATGGCATAATGTAGGATAAGGTAGGGCAACGAACACATGTATCTTACATTAACTACCCAGAACAAGTAAAATAAAAACTACTGTACAGTCCTCTATTTATGTATGGTGGTGTGTTTAAATCAAAGAGAACCTAAGAGGCATAGGGTACATAGTAAACAAAGTTATTCTGAATTGGCTACTATTTAAATTAAAACACTGGTACTCAAACATCAGCGACGTTAATCTGAAATGATGCAATGCTATGTCACATAATTCAAGGACTTAATGAATTATTAAAATACGAGATTGGAATCTTGCCCTGGGGTTGGTTGTCTCAATTACTGTAGCCACGGTATTAGAACTAGAAGTCTGGACACTAGTGTATCTACCAATGCTATTGAGTTAACCCCTTTATGTCTGAAAGCGCCACTATTTTAATAGCTATGAAAACAATACAATATAGCGCCGTACTGCCAGTTCTCCTAGCGGCTGCGACACGAACTTGCCACTTTGCCAGTGGCACCAATTAGTCATCTGAGGGTCAATTTTCAACTCCAAGTGTCCAGACCTGTTCTTCTGTGGCCGGGATTGTAGCACACTTGGGAAACTCAAAGAAGCACGCACATCGTGCAGAGCACTTCAGAGAAGTGAGATGTGTTGTGCCATTTGTTGCCACATGCTCATTCATTTCATATTGCCTAGTGTTTTGTCTTATTCAAGAAAGAATATTAACTAGATATACTTTTGTGTGTGTTGTGTTGTGTGTATTGAGTTCTATATGTTGTGTCATTGTGTGTATTGTGTTTGTGCGCAAACGTTTGTGTGTGGGGGTGGAGGGTTGTTCCGTTTTCACCATTTATCATGTTTTTTAGAATAAATTACTCATGACAATATTGCCTGTACCTTTGTTTTGCGGCAGTTCGCAAAGTTGCTGTGAGTCTCTTTTTATTCAAGAGAATATACCTGTTAAGTAAGTATCTAAAGAATATTTGGAATTTTTTTTAACTTGAAACTGAAATCCTGGATATATTGAGGCAATAATTACAATAACTTATAACCCCAAACCTTGATGTTCGTTATTGTTAATTCTCTTCCCTGCCGATATGTAGCTGTTTGCAGCACGTAGTAGGCAGCAGTTGTTTTTACTTTGTCGTACACATCTGTGTATTGATTTTGCTTTGGTTTCTTCTAAGATCTTTACGTGGTCAGGGTTCTCAGGATCAAGCACGTTATTGATTTAACGGAAAATGTTCATGAAGTGTAACGAAATTGGCGTAAAGAACTTAGGGCGCCAGCTAGCCCGCCGTGGATGCTAGCACGAGTAGGTACTCCCATCAGGGTCGTGGTCGAACACCCAGGCTACTTGACCCTGTAATTGCCTGTTCTAAAATTAGTTTGCATAGTCCGGGAGTACGGATGAACAGAGGAAGTCTTACCTAGTCAATTTCAGCTGCGTGATTCGTTGGAAAATGGAAATGAAAACTCTCCTGGGCACTTCACACTTCATTTCCCATCGGCTTGAAAACGACGACTGGCCACGTCTTGGCGGGCGTTGTTATCTTCCAAGGCCGCGCTAAAACAAAAACTCCCTCGCGATCAGATGAAGGTGTTGATGATTTCCGTTACATACAACAGATGCAATTATGATTTTTACTTTACAAATAAACTTAAAATCTAAGAGAGTAAAAGAAATTAAACACAGAACGTAAGTCACTCGGATTTGGTTAACAAATAGCTCACAAGTATTATACATTGCCGAGAGGGCGAAAGGAAAGTTCTCCCTCGGTTGGGTTGTACACGCGAGAATTATGCTATGTACTACTTCAACATATCAGTCGTTCTTTAGTTTTAGGTATATTATTTCTTCTTATGTAGCGTTGTAGCCTATTTTATTCACAACTTCCAAGCACGTAACTGGTGTGAAATTATTTCTTTGCTGTTACTTTGCAGGGAAATATTCTGTACGAGTTGTGTGTGCAAATATTAGCTCTTATTAAGTGTTTACAATTATGGCGAGTGACGAAGAGTATAATTTAGTGAATCAGAAAAGTGTACTTGATAGTGACGGATAGAGGAAGACGATGATTAGAGTTCTTCTGAATATGTCATTAGAAGTGCATGTCAGTGGGTGCAAAAATACCCTGATACATTGTTAGTAGAGCATCTTGTATCCGGAATTCTGTTATTCGAAACTTAATATTATCTTATATGTATGTAATCTGAGGCGCGAAAAATTATACATTAAGAGTCGGAGGTAGATAGGTTGCCCTGTATATTAACTTTCGCCACAAATGACACGAAAACTATACATTTTTTCGAAACGGCACTTGTTCTGTGCAAAAGATAAAAATTGAGCAATCGGAACTGTGGTTTAAAACAGCTACTTTTTTTTTCTGAAAAATTAAATTTTACAGTTACAATATTCTAAAAATCCAATTTTTCGTACATCCTAATGTTTTACTATTAAAATACTGTATCCTTGTGTATAAAAGAGAAACAGTTGCATACTTCCGCATATAACTATACATTACATCAAATAATCCCTTCACTGTAAATATTTTATCATTACTTTTCATGTAAATCGATAAAACTTTTGAAAATGATTACATCCCAGAAATATGTTCGTAGATAAACCTGTTTTGCACTAGGACGATTGGAATGTACAAGTATTGAAGGACAGTTAACCTCGGATTATCCACTATATCTTCGGAGCACCTGCTTACGCCACAGCCCTTGCGAAGCAGCGGATCGGCCAGGACATCACGTCTACGATAGCGCGAGTTGTATTTGCGATGACTTTCGGAAAGTACTGTTTACCTTAGCGATCAAAAATTGTTAAGCATGTAAAACGTTTGCAGCTTAGTAAAAGATCAATAAAGAGGACAAAGCATTTACACAGACATGGCTCTAAAAGAGGAAAATTATAATATTATTAAAATAATGAAATTCATTTCATTATATGTTTCCAGTTTCGGACAGCTACTGTTACCGGAATATTTCCGGATTACTACTGAATAACATCGCACTTGAAATAAGGAGCGGCAGATAACTGTAACGTGAATTTATTGTGGGTATCAACGATTGTAAGTCGCCTCTCTTTCATCAGTGTAAAAAAAATTACACTTATAGAAATTAACAAATTGCGAAATAATTTTGGTATGCAAACTTAATGTCATGAGTATTTCGAAAACAAATTTGCAAAACATCGAATTTATTAGTTACTGACGTGCTCTATTCTACATCGGAATTATCTTCCGCATAGCCGTTAATCTTAATGTAAATAACCTACAGTGAACACGAATAGCATTTCATATTTGTTATGCCAGCTATAAGCTATTCGTTTTCAGCTGAGGCCTGTGGTAACTTTGATAGTGAGTTGATACATTTATTGCAGTTTAAAATAAAAAACTACCTTTACCTGTCCTGCCTAACATCATAATTGTGTTCATCATAAGACATATGCAACCAGTTTTTCATCTCTTAGCTATTAAAACCTTCCTCGGTTATTTGAAGAGAAAATATAGGCATTAATTTTGACAACTGTTCCAGTAGGTGTTAAAAGCAGCGAAATGAATTTATTTCTTTTCTGAATACTTCGGAACCCCGTACTTATCTGTTGTCAGTCCCACGAGCGTGCAACGTTGGTGACGTCCAAAAACACTGCAAATCTTAAAGGCGGATTCTCGCGAATATAGGGCCCGTTGACCTATCGTGGCGGTCACAACTAGAGTCTCCATAAATAATCCGCGGAAGACGCGAATACCCGCACTAGAGGCACAGCCACCTCTCGTGGTGCCCGCGACAAGAGTCCCGCAAACCAATACGCGGACCCTTGCGAATTCCCGCGGCTCGGGACACGTCCAACTCTTGTGGTGTCTCGTGTAGAAGTCCCCCTCACATACGCGGACCCCCGTGAATCCCCGCGGCTCGGGACACAGCCACCTCTCGTGGTGTCCGGATTGCGAGTCCCCGAAACAAACCTAACAGACGCGCTCGCGACACTTTCCCTAAATTCTCCCACCTATTACTCCCAGCCAATCACAGGCTCTTTGGACGACTGACATAACTAAACATGGTCTTTCCTCCGCACCGGTTTAATATATATTTTCAAAATTCATACAGCTTGACATTGACATATACACCAACTTATATAAAAAATGTGAACTCTTTACGCTAGCTAATAATGAAGTTAATATTAAATTTTACTGCAGGGAGTAAGTGAAGCCACGCCCCTGAGCTGACCTACTTCCCGCCCTTATAGCCTTGGTTCCCAAACAAATTCAAGGCTGTGGGCTAGCTTTTGGCCCCCTGCTCCTAGCTTTCTCTTTCCTTCGGCGGGGAGGGTTAAATGGCCGTAACACAATTCAAAATACTCCTCTACAACCCTTAGCCTCTGGCCGGTATACAAAACTAAATTGAAAATAAATGAAATTAAACAAATTATTACGATTGAAAAAAATTAAACACATAATTCTGAGTACAATGAAATGTCAACGGACTCTCTACGACAATTCTATCACATTTTGCATTATTTACAATGAACATTACATTTAATCAAAATGAATGGCAAGGAGGCCTGTTACACTATGACAGAAATTATTTTGCTTCGTATTTATCACTCTAATATGATAAACTAAATATGTATTTTAAAAATATTAGTTTATATAAAAAAATTTTTTTGGACTCGAAGTGCATTAAAAGTTTTAATTAATAGAAATTCTTCAACCCATATAATCAGTATGTTTTGCAGCACCTTTTATGCCAAATTAGCTGTTTCTACCCGTCATTAAGTGCGCAAATGCTACTGACCAAGTCGTCCACTGACGCCAGCGTAACAAAACTACTTCATTCAAAGATAATTTTTCCCTCACTCAGGTACACTGGATCAGCCAAGAGAGTCGAGTTGTTTACAGCCACGGCGACTACCCACTCACCCCACCCCTTGCTTGACTGACACTCATCCTCAATGGTTTACGTGCAAAATGAGCATGAAAACCATTACGTACGTACCTCACATCTTTCCAGAGAGAATGTCGCGTTCTTTCGGCCTGCCCCTCCCGCTCTTAACCCAGAGAAATAATAAATTCCAAATGTCACTGCTGGCGCCGCCGTTCCCACTCTGTCTAGAAGACGAATGCAGATAAGCCTATAACACCTGACACTAATGGTTGTTGTGGGGCAGCGAGTGTTAGACTCCTTTAAAATATGCTTGCTGTGCAGTATGCGACTATCTACAGATAATGTCTACCAAACATAAACTTTTTGGTGGCAGCAAATAAAGGGAAAAAGTTATATAAAAGAGATGGTCAAGATACTAAAATACTAGATGCCGGCACACGTCTCAGTTTATCTTATGATGTCGGCATAATTTGCGACATAAGTAGAAAAACCAGCATTGTAAATTTTATTCCTACTTCGATGCAAAGACAAACCATTGAGTGTTGCGTACCTGCAGGGGCGTATTCTCCATTAATGCAATGCATGCAGTGCATGCTCAAAATAAAACTAATATTTTATAGTAATCATTGATCACTATTTCTCTGTTCAGTTATGTAATTATTTTCTACTCAAACTCAAGTTGTTACCTTTTCTTTGTAGTAAATCTCGTTCCGTTCATGTTTAGCGCGACGTGCGTCTAACCAACGCGTTAGAGCTACCTATTGACGCCTGTGTGGATGATAATTGTAATAGTTCCTCAAATCGTCGGGGTAAGGCACTGTGGTATTCTCAACAACCACTCTCCAGATGTGACGTCACTGCCAACTAATGCGAAGACGGGGCCGCATGATGCACTCTGGGGCACGGAATGAGAAGGGGGGGGGGGGTGTTACAGGGGTACATTGTACCCTCCCAAATTTTGGGGGTGGGGTACATTGTATCATTTGTACCGCCCTAAATTCTTCATACTGAAAAGCAGTTGAAATATGAGATAAGAACTTACTTCGTACATTTTATTATTAATGTTAGTGACTCTACTGTCAAAATCAAAATAGATCCTGACTATGGTGTAAATTTATACCCACCACGGGGGAAGATAAGGAAGGGCGGAGATATCAAACTAAATTCAGACCATCTTTTCTGCATAAAGGAATAACTGTTTTCAGTGACTTCAGTGAGTTTTATCATTGCACACGCATATGCAGTGTTAAATAGAGAATGGTGAATTAAACTCTGTGCCACCTGCTTCATGTAATGTCGAAAGTATGCGTGATAAAAAATTCAATGTTTCTCGAGATATATAAAGGTTGTACAACAATACATCTCTATAAAATTTCAGAATATAACTATGGTTTAAATTATTTATCGCTGGTCGTACTTGCTTTTCGGATTGTCTGTCTTCGAAGTTTACAATTCAAGCTTACCGCCTGGTAAATAAGTTATTTTATCCAGTAAATAATGTGTATAACCTTTCTTTAGATATTTCCGTACACATCATTCTGAAGCATGCCAACAACTCACCGATATTTTAACTGATTACATAGGTATCACTGCTTAATCGAAGACGAATTTTACATCTTTTAGTTCCTTTAGGGGTCGAATTTCGAAAAATCTTCATTGCACGTCGTAGACAAACATTTGTATGAATATCCAATTTAGCTGAAAGTTAAGCTAAACCGACGATTAAAACAACCTGTATCAAACTAGAGAGTTCGAATTTAGAAATAACCTGAAATACAGTTGTAAATATAGTTACAACCATTTACCTTATCACCATCAAGAAGCGAAAAACAGCTTTATATCTTGAATGCACGAGAGAGGCGGCGCAACGGTAACACGCTGGACTCGCATTCGGGAGGACCTGGGCATCGAACCAGCCATACTTATTTCAATTTTTCATAGTTTCCCAAGAAATGCGCAAAGATAAAGTCGTTTGTGTGCATTCTCCTCCATCATGTCCATTGAAATAGATCTGTTGGTGCAGATGAAAGCCCGCAATACGTTTTTCGACGAAGTCACTGAGCAGTTCTGCAGGAAGAACCACAGAGCCGAGTTCCACTATAAGTAAATACATTGCGAGTGACAATTTGATAAAGGTATCTTTGTTAATTCTTCACTTAAACTAAGTTTATCATAAAAATTTCTATGTTTCTACCAGGTTTATATTTAATGTTGTGATTATAAAACTTTCTAAATAGCGCCATTTTTCACCGTGGATTCCAAAATTTTCTGGGGGATGTATTTTATGTTGTATGCGTTATCAAATTTGTAAGGATACGCCCCTGTAGGCATGCTTGACGCTGAGAAGTGTCTGAGTTATTATGGCAACCTTAAGTACCGCATCGCCAAGAGCCAAGTGCTGAACTAGCATGTAAAATTTCCGCCGATTAATTTTTACTATGGGAAACTTTTAACAGTGACCACATACTTTTACTTGTGTTAAGTTTATAGTAAAGTTAAGCGCATTTTTCTATCCGAATTTCGCATACATCTGGTTAGTATAACAGCCTGAAAATACCTATTTTAGCTATGTTGGATGGTTTCGAGGCAGAGTTTTTAATGAGCATGATGGCTTAACAATGACATTCACATGTCCGAAGCATTTTTTTCTTTTCGTACATTAACACAATGGGTACATGCGGAGTAGTTTCGTAAAAAATATATTTAAGAACGCACTTAAACTCATTTGTAGAGTGTGATAGGCGGCACCCTTAACGAAAAGAAAGATCGTGATGAGGCACTCATTCAATGGTTTAGTGTGCGGTGAAGTAAAGGTGTTAGCATTTCTGGATCAATGTAGATTGAACAAATGTGTCAGTAAAAAGCCTATGGCTGTATGTGTAATCTAAACACTGCCTTAAACAGTAGCGGTTATTCCAAGGTTGCCCTTTTATCGAATTCACTGAATGGACACGTGTACAATTTCATGCAGCAGCTTCAAAACGATGTCGATGTGTGGTATTAACGCCGAATATACTGCCACCTCCAAATTAAAATTTGTATGTTTTGAGAAATATTTTTTTCATTGGCTAACTTCACATAAGAGACAAAACACGTGACAGTAATGTAAAGTAAACATCTGTGCACGTCAGACATCATGCTTTTGTGTTTATCTCGCTTCGAGTCGGATCTCTCTCGCTTATAAATCACCTAGCTCCAGCATGTCCTTGGCTAGGTCACAACCATCACCGGCTGCAGCTATCTCTTGTCAACAGACTACCCACCCCAACATCTTTACGACACAAAATGCAAAGTACTATCATGAATAAATTTAACATTTGTGACCTTTGAGCATTGCAGTGTATTGCTAAATTTAATATTAGTTTAATATTCTTTGTTTGTAAATTTTGACAGAACACATGTCAGAGTGGACTCATTGTGCACCATAAAAAACGCTACTAGATAATCTCAGTTATCAACCATAATAATAAACTACTGTTATTCGAAAATGTGTGCTATCCGAAATGGTCCAGGTCCCAGCCATTTCGGTTACAGGTTGCACCACGATAGCCATTTACAGGTACAGTAAGAGGGAGTGCTTTGGACACGTGGAGTGACTTTGGGAGATTACAACAAATAGTTTTTCGCACATGTAGCCTAAATAAAAAATTACTGCAATGAGTTCCAAATAATAAATATCGGCACGAATTGTAATTAATATTAATTCACAGTTACAACCCTAGAAAAATATTAAAAGTGTCTGAAAATAACAGCATATTTCCAAAGTCAACCCCGCATATGGTAATGCTAGTGTTCATGTTGAGCATGATCCTGAAGATAAAATAACTCATCATATAAATAGGTAGGGAGGAAACAGCATTATTGTTACACTCAGTAAGTCCCTGGTCTTGCGATTAATCTAGTTGGAGTAGGCCAGTATCTTAAATTGTAAGTTAATGTGTCCGGTCCGCGTAGCGGGAATCGCAGACAAAGCAAAGGAAAAAAAAAAAAATTCACGACAGGACTTCCCGAGGGGTAGTGTAGAAAAGGTTAAGCATAAATTGATGAACCGGTAAAATTAAGGAAAAAAAAACACTTACAGCACTACGATGTTAGATACAAACGTTGAAGAGGGACCCCACGGGAATGTGCGCGAGCACGCACGTCTGACTCTTCCGGCTGTTATTAACGAACTGGCGAGGCCTACAGTGGCTGCTGGGACAAAGGTAAAACCGTTGCTTGAATTTAAAGCTCAGGAACCAACCCTCTTGTAAACGAACTACAAGATACATAGATAAATTCAGAAAAATTCGCTTGTCAAAATTAGCATCCCAAAACTCATAATAATAATCACTTACGTAATTAGGTCACAAAATACACAGACTGAATTAAAATTTATGTGAAACTGTATGTCAAAAACAATTACAAAAATAACAGAAGAAGAAGCCTAAATTTTCCTTTGAACCGTCTGTCCAGAGGATGTACTTATATTTTAACTATAGATGTTACACAAATCAGTTTGGCGTCGAGGTTTTTACTTCAGAACGGGGGTGGGTTCCGCAGATAGCATACACTGTTGCAGGGGGGTGGGGTAACTCCTGCCCTAACCATTGGGCATCGGCGCACCACGTGACACTCGCCACTCCCGACACTACTGACCATGCCGGTGTACACCCCCGTACACTTCTGCTCTCGCGGCATTAGCGGTGGGGCGCGGGGCGAGGGGTCGTAGTTCGTGTTCGTATTTGGTCTCGAGAGGCGGTACGATGACAATCTTTCCACTTCATTGGCGGGATATTGTTCCGGCTGTGGGCTACAGCTTCTCCTACTTTTAGTTTTTCTTAGAGTTCTTTCGACGTGTTTTTGCGGTTGGTGCAGACTGTCCCGCAAACATTTGTATCAAACATCAATATGCAGGGAGCATCCTTTGTTTTCGTATATTACATTTAGCATCATTGCCCTCATAATTGCTGTGTTAGCAGGATTTCTGTCAGTTTTCTCTTTCCCCATGCAAGTTGAAAATATACGAATTCGCAGAATCGCAGGGTTTATAGAACTGTATCCCAAACCTTGCACATTTAGATTTGTTGTACTGAATAAAATGCAGTCTTTCCCCTGCATTTCACCAAAGACTCGTCAATGCATACACCGCGAAACGAATCTGATGTCATAGATATAATTGGCTGAATCTTACGTTGTAGATCTGCTGGGTACAGAGTTTCGTTGTCTACTAAATGTTAATATCTGTTCAGGTATACAAAACGTCGCTGTGGCATAACACTTCTAAAATATGGTGTATCTCTAGCAACATCTTTACCGCAGTAACTTTGAAGTGTAGGTTTTGGACCTAACCATCAAGATAAGAAGAGCGAGATATACTCGTAATTCGACCGGTGTTGTGCTTACAAAACTGCTATCACTTGACCCATGTGTATTAGTCTGTTGTACAATATTCTCCACAACACTGTAATTAATCTATAAAGAAATTATCGCTGCCCGATGTCACTAAACTATGAAGAACTGTCATTTGTGTCGCTGTGAATTACACGAAAACGGTTCGTTGAAACTAGTCTGTTATTATCATAGTCAATTTCATCATCATTGCCTCATAATCCCTACCACACACAAAAAAATCACTCATCTTATGTGATGCGATTTTTACTCTCAGTAAAAATAACTAAATTGCATTTACTGTAATTTTTTTTCAGCCGTTAATAATTGCGCAGTTCTAATTATTCTCTAAACTATTGTAGCAAACCAAAAGAAAAGTAATTTTTAATGTATGACCGTTTGTACATTAGTCTTTATTTTTTACTACACTGTAAACCTATAAATCATTACTTTAGGCTATAATTACAATAAATACTTCAGGGAAAACATATGGTAGCAATTTATATAATTTTACCTCTGAAAGCACCTTTTTTGTAAAAAAAAAAAAAAAAAAAAATTAGCTGCCGAATTGCAAATTAAATTCTGTGTTTGGAATGACAAGTGTCGCGACGAGACTGTGAAACACTCGAACTTACGTTTCTCACTGCAGACAACACACTCGCTCGGAAAGACGCGACAAAAAAAGTTGTAAAATACCTTGGCGATGTCAATAATATCCATTTCCTAACACTAATATACATATCTTCACTAAATGCTTCATACATTGTGCTACCATCTCCAACACGGCAGTCAAACTATAATCGCAACCTGACAATGCGGCAGCATTATAAAACACGCAATAAGATTGTCGTGGTAAACAAAAGAGAGGTTGTCACATGCTTTTTTCATGCCCAAACGAACGTAGCTTCACTGTACACTTAATAGGTGGCACTGCAAGTTCCTCCACGTCAAACTAACGATATCGCGACCCAGTATGCTTATGGGGTTATCGGCCAAAAATGTGGGCGTGTACTGATACGCTTGTGGATGCAAATGGGTCAACAATAAATTCAGCAGTGCTTGCACTCCAAAACAAGATGTTTTGACAGACGAAAAAATTTATATTACACAAGGATCGATTATGATGCACATAATGCTAGCTGCCTTTGAAGAGAGCAAGGTTCAGGATAAAAAGCTTTATGATTTGCACTAATGAATCCAGGCTATGAAATAGATAATTGCTTCACTTCAGAACTCGCTGACTTTCTGACTTCACAACAAACTGATTTTTGGAGATACTCCGTTGTGAAATAGATGACTGTCAAAGAAAACTAAAGATATTAGGAAAACATAAATAAGCAGAGTATGCTTTAGTTAGCAGGATACATACACAACATAAAATTTCATAATTGTGGTCAAATAAAATAAAGACAAACAGAAAATAAATTCAAATAATCAAAATTAATAATCAAAAGAAACCCAAGACACCACCAAGGCAGACCACACATATTGAGGTCTGCTTTGGCAAAGGGACAAACGGAAAATATGAATGACGCACAAAATAAAAATAATATACATAAAATAAAATATACTACTCACCAATGAGGCAAAACAAAATCGGTATTATATCGGACACGAACAGAAAACAAAACAAAAAAAAAAACATGCGACACAACGATGAGACGAAATAAAAACAGTAGATATCAGACACGAACAGAAAACATCAAACGACACTACGATGAGACGAAACAAAACACAGTAGTTTTCCAGACAGTCTGTAGTATGTCCAAGCAACTAATCCAGTCATGCACTCCCATTGTACAGTTCTTTCAGAGATCAAACTTATGTTTATGGCGTTACACAAAACTATGCGACATGTGAGTTGTACATGTGACTCCAACTGGAAATAAGGCAGGAAGGGAGTTCACATACTACTGCAAAGACTGTTGATATTGCCCTGTACATAGTCAGATCCCTGCTTCAAACTATATCACACTGCAGCAATCATTGGAAACCATTCAGTATTTGTCAATTTGTTTTAATGAAATGAAAAACTAATTAATTATTTTTTTCACATTTTGTGTGAGATTACTTGAAATATTTTGCATTACTTTTTAATGCAGTGATTTTATGAGCATTGTTTTATCACGTATGTAGGGACTATTGTTTGTAAAATGTTTCTACATCATCTTTATTAAACATTTTTGGACAAATTAGTATTATGATTACGTATGTTGTTTGCTATCAGTTATGTCTGTGGTAAATTTCCATGGCCAAGTTTTATTTTATGAAAATAATTATCACAGTTACCTAAACATAACAGAGCATTAAGTAAATCTTACCACGTAGAAATTTAATCGTCATGTTATGTCTGCAGTTTTACTAATATATTACCAACTGGGAAATCTACTTTTACTACTTTAAAAAAATATATAATACAGTGATGCTAAGTGTAAAATCTGTCATGGAATTGTATTTATTACATAAATTATTTTCCAAAGTCTCTACTTCAGAAGCAATTTTCTAGACCACGCACATAGTCTGTAATAGTGATATATTTACCAAATTTACAGTAAAAAAGAAAAAAAATATGAAATCTGTGAGGATGAAGTTTTCTGAGTTGTCAATAGGAAGGATTTTACAGAATTTCTTTACTGGAAAATCATAACGGAATAATTAGCGGGTTGACTACCAGGTTTGATGCATTGGAGAATGGAAATGAAAAGTCTAGTTTCTTACCTGGTGCTCGGATTCATGAGATAAAAGTTGAAGACTTGAAGATAAAGGCACACGGAACTCACAGATGCCTCTAAATATGAAATAAGTTTCGATTAATTTCTTAACAAAATTTTAATTTAAGGATCATCTACCAGAAGTGGTGCCACGGCAGGTTTCATGTTGGGCCTGATTTATAAAAATATGTCAGAAGCTTACCCGAACATTATGACGGCACTGTGAATATTTCTTGCTCTTTCAGTCTTTATGGCTTCCGATGAAATAAGTTTCAGTAAATTACAATATTAAGCATTGATTTTATTGACTACAAACACTCATCTTCAATATCTTTTGATGACATGAAACTGTTTGCAGCGAAGAAAGCTCACAGAGTGAACATACGAACTACAAAAATATTTATTACTTTCATTAAATATAATTGTGAGTCTTGTACCAGGAAATAATAATAATTATTATTATTGAGAGAATTGAATCACAAAAAATTAATCTTATATAATTGTGGAATTGTATCAGGAAGGTTATTTTATATAACTGTGAGAATTGTACCAGGAATGTAATTTTGTTAATTCTATTGGTCCCTAAAATATTGTTCATCATGTAAACATGACTTTGTAAATTGTAAATTAGTAACTCAAGGTTTAAATAAGAGTTTGTATGTTTAACTGCAGAATTATTTATGTTGGTGTACTTAAGTGAGTTAATTTTACTTTAATCTTTGGTTCAAAGAACTTTACCGACACTGTTGTATTTTGTCGAGCTTGGCAGCTTTAAATAATTAGACAAGTGCGTATATTCTTCTGGAGAGATGCTGTATCTTGGCTGCTTACAGAACTTGTCTCTTTCCTCACGACCTCGCCATAGACTGCCAGACAGACTGCTTCCCTTCTCTGCCCTTAGGCCATACATAATAGCATACACATAATAATCTTTACTTTGTAACATATTGATAAAACAACTTTCTCACAGCATACAAATTAATCACAAATACTTTCGCTAGATGTACACAAATCAAAATTATCACCGCCTAGGCCTAGTTACTAACAAATAAAAATCACCAGCTTTAAATCACGCACAGGACAAAGATTTTTTTATCTGGCGAGCTCCCATATCCCACTACGCCAGCATATACCCCGCCTCAGTCTATGGGTACTTCGGCATGCATTAGTAGCTAATTATATCGCCATGGGCTGAGCAGGGTTGTCTGGAGGCATGTCTGCGATTGTGGCCATGCACTCACCCCCGAAGAGAGCAAGAGTCAGATAAGAGCACAGAGAAACCAGTACAAATTGAGTAGTGTACTGGGGAAAGCTGTGCGACAGGGTGCGCAGGGAATAAACTACAATTATTAAAGTTAGGACATGGAGAAATTTGGTTATTTAGTTAACAATTCATTTCCAAATTTGCGAGGAAAGATGTGTAGCAGGGATATTTGACGTCTCATTGGCTGGCGGCTACAGCCAATGAGAAGAGGGCGTTGTTCAGAGAGCTTTGTGATAGGAGCCTGAGCGCTCCTAGCGGCCATCGCCCACACTCCCGAAGGCAAGTAAGCGCACGCTCTGCAGTGTCGGCAACAGGAGAAAATTTTCGGTTTGTCGGCCATGGCCAGGGGCCACCCCAGGCTGAGTGACTCGTCTTTACGTTGTCGCTGTCTTCCTTCTTCAGTGTTGGCAGCTGTGCCTTTCATGTCAGGACGAAGGAAAGGGGCCCCAATCCCTATGCATCCTCCAAAACCTTCGGGCTTGTTTTAAGTGTGCCATCCCGAAGCTACCGCTGCTAGCCAGGCAGGGCCCTGACAAGGGCTTATCCACCTTGACGTCCAAATTCCGGCGCATTCCAATTCCCCACGCAAGCAGCTCTCCACTGCCTGCAAGTTTCAGAGGGCGGTTCGTTTCACTTCGCATTTTTTCAGCACCTCGGTCCCCCGCCAACCTTCGTCAACATACAGCTTCCAGTCACTTTCCTATCTTCTTACGAGTCACTCAGCCTGCCGCACCGATGTCCCGACAGCGCAAGCGCTGGCCAATTGATCCACGAGCTGGTATTTATATTCCCAGCAATATCACAGCATGGTGCTCCCATATCCGCCACCCATGGGACGCGCTCTATAGCAGATGCTCGCTGTCTTCACGTCCACATGAGCACATCGCTCTTTACGAGCTGCACACCTTTGTTGCTTATAGGCGCTGCAAATCTCGGTGCGCAGCACCGCGAGAGAGGGATGCTTTCCTCACACTGAGAAAAATATATTGTTATAAGAACCAGATTTTGGTTCCTCCAACCATCCAACATTGTTAACACAGTGACAGCTATCTGACTGGTTACATTTACTACCTACATATGGTAAATGGAGATAGTAATAACAACAAAACGTATTTGCTGCCATTACAGAGTTGCTGGGTACTGTCAGCAATGCTAATCTGCAGTATTAGCAATCTCTATTTGTTGCTTCTAACAACGCAGTATGAAAATTTTAACAATATATTCTGTTGCTTGTACAGTGCTGTGTAGTACTCCCAGCAATGCAGTACGGTAATTTTAACAATCTGTTTCGTTGGTTTTACGGCGCTGTGTAGTACTCCCAGCAATGCAGTACGGTAATTTTAACAATCTGTTTTGTTGGTTTTACGGCGCTGTGTAGTACTCCCAGCAATGCAGTACGGTAATTTTAACAATCTGTTTCGTTGGTTTTACGGCGCTGTGTAGTACTCCCAGCAATGCAGTACGGTAATTTTAACAATCTGTTTTGTTGGTTTTACGGTGATGTGTAGTAACTTTAACAATATTGTAACGTTACCTAACAGGGCCCCAGCATTCGCTTCAAATGCTTAATACAGAGCGGCAGTGTGCATTGTTTCTACCGACAAAGCGTTGCAAAAGCCTCTCATGAGACAACTTTATAAACCGCAGTATGTTATTCTCGCAAGGAAAACAACTATTGTTTATTTTATTCGTGTGAGCATAGTTTAGATTTTTTTTCCTAAACTACCCTAATCGACTGTGTTATGGTGGAGGTCCGGCGAAGGAGCGGGACTAAGTGCGTCTCAGGGCTGAGCCCCATACGCCTACAATGGGGGAAGTTACATGCAGAGGAGGCATACATCGCGGCAGAGAGGGATTGGGCAGACATGTCCGCGATTGGGAGTTCTATTGTTATATAAATGTGTAGTTTTTAATTTGATGCAGCGTGCTTAGTTATAATAATATTTATAATTAAAATATGCCCGGAAGTCGGTGATACTGTTGGTCACACTGGCTGTAGGAGCGTCCTGGTGTCGACCATTTTATTTTTGGGGGTGTCGGCCGAAGATGTAGGATGTGCGTGGTACGTCCGCGGGAGAAAAGCGTGGGTGCGGGCGCCGTCGCGCATGCCGGCGAGCTGAGCCGTCTATAGTTAATTCGCCTTAAAGTGAAATACTTTCACACCACGTGGATTTTACCAGTCGCATTTTCTGTATTTTATTGTGATTGAATTTAGCAGTATGGACTTGCAACCACCAGAACGGGATTTGTTGTGATGACCATCAGTAATAACGAGTATCGAGGCCTCTTTGTGGTATTATGTAAAATGAGTAGACCCTGTTGTGTTAGGCGTAATCAGATATTGCTCACGCACCTTCAGGCCACCTCAGAAACCCGTCAGTGTTAAAAACATTTTGATATTATCTCAGCCACATGGTGAATTTGTTCCACAGCATATAGTTTGTAACACGTGACAAAAATGGTTTAAGTAAAATTCACAAATACAATGCGCGGTGTTTTTTGTGAAAATATTTCCTCCACTTTCCAACTCCACTTTCAAACCCACGAACTTTGAACCCCTGTCACTCATGTCTCCGACGAGCTAGGCCTAACACTGGGACTAAGGTGTTGACGGCCTTTATTCTAAGATTAATGGTGGACGGTACCATTACAATATGTAAATATTGGTGGATATGCTGGTCTAAATCTCGGAGTTGGAACGAATAATCAATATAACAGTTATTGTTCCTATTTTATTTTTGAGAAAATACAGTTGCTAAGTAAAGTCATATAATCAAGGAAAAAAAATTGGTTGTCTGTAGAGTCGGTTTACTGACGATAGTTGAACGTGACAACGTCTTAAGAAAATACTGATGGAATGGTATCATTTTTCAAAAGAAAATTTTAATGTCATTTGC
>PNEQ01113219.1:28815-57735 GCA_003012365.1 Medauroidea extradentata
AAAGTAGGAAATGAAAGGGAGTGTTTCGAGTTTAATGTGTCTTGAAAAAGTCAAATCGATGGTGGTGCCTCCTAGTGTTGTTGAGTTATTAACGTCTGATGCACAATCGACATTAAACATGTCTTTCATGAATTTGATGAATGTTTCGTCACTGAATATATAATTAATATCGAAAGAATCATTACCTTTATCGCTGTAACTATCGTTGCTATAAACAATTGACACCACATTCACTTTTCACTGCACTTGATACTCGATCAAAACATGTAAATGTACTATAGTATAGCAGCTGTCCACGCAGACGCATCGCTCACTCAAGGAGGAGAGAGACGGATGTCGAACGCTGCCGAACGCAAAGGCCGAACGCTGCCGAACGCAAAGGCCGATTGTAGCTACTTCTTTGTCGCTCGTTCCGCGCTCTCGCTTGCACTTCAAGCCTTACATGGAACGCCTCAGAGCGAGGTAACGCCGCATGAGTCATGTTTTTTCGTGCGTGCAGCCGGCTCTATCGAATTATAAGACGTTGTCACGTCAAAAAATAAATTGTTACGCTACTGATATTTCCTCTCACTTTAAGTTAGTGTTAACATACTATTTATTCAGCATGAGATATGAGATATTTAAATACACTTATTTGACAATACACGCATAGATTTTAATACTGATAAATAAGAAAAAAAGCTATTCAGATCCACTGTGAAAAAAATGCATATTTGTTTCGAATAATATGCAAGTAGGCCTTAAACAACCTTACAATTTTTATCATAGTGACTGTAGTTATTACATAAATGAATCAGTGGAGTAGATAGACTCTTCTTCCCTACCAACATTTATGTTTTAATAATATTTACATTTAGGAACCGTTTTGTTTTCTTGGCCCTAAAACATTAAACAAACAAAATTTTTTCAGTATATAGATGTATTTCTGACAAGGACTGATTACGTACGAGGGTTTTTAGTATGGGGTCCAGTTACCATTTGACTCCATTACTGAAGTTGGCGTCTTGGCATAGACTCTACTAGACGTCTAAAATAGCCTTCACTTCTATAGCAAGTTCTTCCCAAGCATTAAGAATTACGTCCCAAAGAGCATCTTGCGAGTTGGGTGGAGGGTCTGGCCAGTTTTCTGCCACTGTGCGTTTTAACTGTGCCCGAACATTCTCAATTGGATTGAGATCTGGTGACCGGGGAGGCAAAGTAATACAGTCTGTATCGGGCTGTCTTGAAAACCAATCCTGTACACGTTGACTTGTGTGAATGGGAGACAAATCTTGTTTAAACTTGATAACTCTTTCGGAATTTTGCATTCTGGCACTTGGATCCATTATATCACTCATATGTATATATTGGTCACTGTTAAGCCGTCCTGCGATTCGATGAAGTACTACAACTCCGTATGATGACATCCAGCCACAATATGCCACAGAAACTCTTCCAGAGCGACTACAACATGAAATATATCGCGCATCACGTCGCTTTCCTTTAGGTCTGTAGACTAACACAGGTCCGTTATTAGCCGAGCTGAAATTTTATTCGTCTAAGAAAATTACATCACTCCAATCACGATCAGAATTTAACTCGGCAAATGCAAGTCTGTATATTTTATAGTCGTCAGACAGCAGTTCTTTTACAGCAGCTCTACTAGAATGTAGACCAGCAAATTTTAATCTACTTCGTATTGTTTGAGTGCTGCGGGGAAAATCGACCGTCCTTTTCAGTTGTAATGCATTACGAAATGGATTTCTTCGAGAGCAAGCAACCAAAGCTGTGTCTTGCTCCCGATTAGAAACAATTTGACAAGTCTCGTTATACTGTTTGATCCACCTCTGCGCAGTCCGAGATGACACGCCATAATGTGCACCGGCTTGACTAGCTGCAAAACCCCCCTCTTCTGCTAGAGCAACAACACACTCACGTACTGACTGTGTGTTGTGCGCCATTACTCGAAGTAAGGAGTGAAGTGCGGGACGTCTGTATTAGCAGCTTGTTATGCCAGTACGACAAAATATGATATAACTTGTCCGTTAATTACGGTACACGATATCTTCCTTACCGAACAGTTTCCACTTTAAAAAAGTTTGTTAGCGTTTTTATATGCATTACGTAGCTCGGTGTTAAAATGCATGTATGATATGTGGGGAAAACGAGTTAAATACACAAGGGCGCAAAGTAATACTGGTTTGTAATACAAGTGCCATTTTTGGAACAGGTGTAATGAACATGTTGAATTTTTTTTATTTATTTGTAATACTGGCAATTATTCAACAATATCTCAATGTAGCAATATGTAAATACAATGGGCTACAGTATGAAATTTAAAATTTATGAAAAATAAATTCACACTCAAGTACAAAGCGATATATGAAAATAATAGAATGGATATTTTGTTAAAGAAGTTTCATTTAGATATACCACACATGAAAACAGCTACATTAAAGTAATTCTGAACATTTACCCATGTTTTAAACAGTAGAAATGTGTGTAGAAAACAATATTCTGCTGAGGATTTATAAACAGATTTGGAGAGAAGGAAACTACTTATTATCCAAGCGAATATGTAAGTTTTCATTCCTTCCAAAATGGCGGTGTATAGAAGCTATTTTCCAGAAGTTCTGGGTACGCAGTAACTATTTCAAAAGTGGGTTGCGACCAGAATAAATACTTATAACGAACACGCTGCCCCAAAACACAATTTAAATACATAAGCCATATGTCCGACCAAAACAAACTGTTTCAGATCCGCCAAGTGCCGGCTGATGTACTTAAGTAAGATGTCACAGATGCAGCTATTTTGTGATAAAAATGTTTTCGCTAGCGTTTCAAATGTAAGATTTTCTAATGGCTGTAGTTACCTCAAATAATTTGCAAATGTAAAAAGTTCACCTTTGTGGGCTAGATTTTGCAAGCCGATAATGTAGATGTGATCTCAGTAAATTTTGTGAAAAAGTCTCATCGGCTTCAAGCGTGCGAATCTTATTAACCGTGACATCTTAAATGTAAATCGCTGAGCCACAATAAAGTTAAAACACATGTATTGTTATAAAACAACGTAAACTATTCGGGTTTCACACAGCTATTTAGTGAACATACTCAAACAATATTAATTGTAGCCAAAAGCATAACCCATTCTAGTATTAATAAATAAAATTAATTCAGATGTTTATGTTAGTTGCTTTAAACTATCATATGAAACACAAACGAAATAGATACTACATTATTTAAACAAAGCAAGCTGAGCTATATCTATCTAAATATACTTCACTTGCATGTTTTAGTAAATGTGCTATCCATTTAATTAATATTTGAACAAAATGTAAGGGCGTAGTTACGGAACTTCTGATCAGTGCAAGTTAATAAGGTATTTTATCAATGAACACGTGTGTTTAAAGTGTCACAGAACTGCATTGTTTTCTAAAGTAATCTAATCAACAGTGAATTTACAGATATTCTTGAGTGATTCCTTTGTACATTTTATGACCAAGGTATACATATCACAACTTTCTTTACTTATCTGGCAGTGGCACCCGTTATCGCGTAATTTGTCGCATATGAAAATAACTGCTTTTCATGTCAAGGGGGTTCCTGGTTTATGATAAGCGTTCCTTGACGTTTTAATAGTTGGTTTAAATGATTAATTAAATCACAATGAAAGAGACGCCCAATCTTGAAGGTTACCAATGTAACATATAATGTTTAATTCATTTGTCAAAGAGGTCCTATAAAATAAAAGTTATTAAAATTGACATTCCAAATATCTACGCATATCTACTTTTTATATAAATGTTCTAATTGAAATTTACTACAATAATTATCTCATCATTCCATTTAAAGTTAACACATACGGTGTAGTGTTATTTTTGAATAATGCTATAAATTATGAATAATTATGTGTATTTGATTCAGACTACTATGCTGCAAATAAGGATATTTGAACATTACAAAAATACAACAAAGGTATTTAGAATAGTCTTGAATCATCAGCACCGTTAATTGATTTTTGGGCATCAACGCAACACACTGTAGTAAATCATTGGGGAAAAAATATATATATTGAACGGTTCACAATATCATCTTCTACTACAAATCGCTCGACATGATCGGTAATTTATTTATTACGTATTATGACGATTGTAATGTCATAAATTATAAGTTTGGCGTAAATATTTAACGGAAATAACTTACTTTACCGAGAATCTTAAATGCATTGTGCTTCATGATATTACATTGTAAAAGACAAACTGCCCATGTGACATTCGTTTTTTTTTTTTTTTGTATTATAAAGCGATTAAAATTCCAGTGTGAACAAGCCATAATTTGTAATGTTCTTATGACAATTAGTAACTTACAATTCAAAAATACTATGACGGTTTAAATTTACAGCTCTTTGGTTTCTTTATTTTAAATACATATTCTGGTAATAATTTGGTCTTACCTGAATACCACACAGATATCTCATATTCGGAAACTTACGACAATTATATTCAGCTTTTAATAACATAATAGTAGGAATACATTTTACTTTATATTTTAGGTTTTTTATAGTTACGAATGAAATAAATGATAAATACTTATTTGATTTTGAACATTGTCATTCTTAATACATTGTTTCTGCGGGGAAAAATAAAAATATCTGTTCCATTAATGGGATTCGAACCTGCGTCTCAAGAACGGTACGAGAGTGTCGTGAGGAGCTCGTTGGGTTGTTGTGATTTCGGTGTGTGCCTCTGTATGCTGCCGAAGATACTCGAAGTGGGACGTAGACAAATTTCTGGCCTGTAGAGAGGCGACATTTTTCGTGTGGCCGAGTAGGTATACGTCATGATGGCTGTAAGTGATGATGGATGTTTTTCGGAATGATGTTAAGGTTTTTTAAGACACGTTTAACTCTCTTGACAACAGTGGTGGATTTAAGGTTGGGCGGAGGGGGTGACCGCCCCCCTAAGAACCTGATGTGTTTTTTTTTTTTAAGAAAATTGTTAAAATATATAAAGAAGAGACATTACATTTGTACAAATAAATATTTGCAAATAATATTCAACCATGCACATGGACTCACGAATGACTTAATATAGACACTCATATAATATGTACATTTTATGTGATCATAACTGCAAAATTCAATATTGTTAAACAACTTTTTCCCTTCTTTCAAGCTCCGTTTTACGTAAGCGAAGTTCGTTCTTGCTCGAAAAGCGCTGTGTGCTGTGGGGATATATGTCCTGTTTTTTTAATTTTGTGTAACATCCCTTTCGACACTTTCTCAGTGGGAGGGCGAGTGGTCAGGTCGAAGAATGCCGAGGGGGATGGGGGCGGAGTGTCTTTACACACTGTTAGTCACTAGTGTGCAGTGGATGAGTGATGGTTTCAAATATTTTTGTTGTGAAGTGTTTTACTTTATGTGGAATACTCACTAGGAAGATAGAGAAAATACATGTTGACATATTTTTAGTAAACTGCACAAACGTGAAGCAACAGGATACGGCGATGCTGATACTATGACACAGGTTCGATTTTGTTAGGTTCTTTATTCCGTGATAGCAGTTTAAGGTCGTTCTAGCGTGAAAAATTCTAACATTTAATTTGTTCGAAATAGCATTAATTTATTAGTTAGTGTTATAGTGTTATGTTTCTAATAAGTATATTATCCACTCAAGAACAATATTTTAGCGTGCATAGTTTTCCCATAACTACATGTTAAAATCAAAATGGCGACGTTACCGGAACATATCCCAGCGAAACCTTAATGAATAATAGTAGTTAAATAATTTTAACACTGAACTTTAATTAATGTCGTGGGTTGTATGCTTGCAGCTATAAAACACAAAACAACAATTTTTTGTATTTAAAAAATCTAAAGTAAAGGATTTTTACTAGACTTTCAAACATGCCTTAAAAATACATTATTTTTATTCTTGTGTCGAAAAATTTGAGCAAATAGCCATTGGCTCGTGATATCTAATTTCAGAATAAACTGTTTAGTTTCAACAAGTCTGTTGGTTTTCGAAGTATTATGTTCCAGTGACATGAGTATTTTTAACGAGTGAAGAGATTTTGATCAGTACTTAACAACTAGGTATTTTGTGCTTGTGATGGGCGACCTGATATGAGTATGCCGCAGCACCGGAATGAAGGGGCAGGGTAACCGGAAGATCTCCGGGAAAATCATGGACCAGCAGAACAAAATTTATTGCAAAGTTTACCAGGTCGTTCCTATCTTTTGTGAGGTCTGGTAGGTTATGATTTCCAATGTGGTTTTTAAGAATTGCATCGCAAAATGCAGTGTATCTGTAGCACATAATAAACACTTATAGTTTCTAGATTCAAAATGTACTGTGCATCTTAGTTTGTCATTAATTAAAATTAGAGTACGTTATTCAAGAGGTAACACAACAAAAAAATATTCGTATAAGCAGAATCATTTGCGGCGACCTAAAGTTCTGTGGTGTAAAGTGTGTGGAGTAACATGAAGTCGGCAAGTTCAGTTTAAACCAGATAGCAAGCTCTCACTGTCCTCCCGTAGCACACTTTGAGGAGAAGTTATCGGCATGCCAGGTAAAGTACTGGTAAAAGGGAACAATCTCAAAACAGCAATATGGATCAGGAATCCGTCTATTACCACAATGGTAATAGAACACTTGTCAAATGAACATTATATGGTAGCAGCAGCGAAATGAAAAAATGAACAGTATTATATAACATCATCATATTTCCAGTTCGCAGACCCAACATCACATCATCTCCTGCACTGGAAGAAAATCATTCAAAAACTGGGGTCAGAAAACACCCTACTGGGAGCCGATGTAAGTGCCAAATCGGAACTGTGGCACTCCCCAGTGACTGATGATAAAGGTGAAGAAGTGAATGAGTTCATACTTGCACATGAATTGGAAGTCTGCAATATGCCGGCATGTCTGCCGACCTACGTTTCACCAGCAACAGGAACGGAAACGTACATAGATGTAACACTGGCTACCAAAAAAATTGCATCAGCTATAACTAACTGGAAGGTAGAAGATGAGACTTCATCCGATCATAGAGTAATAACCTTTTCCCAAACATCACAAAGGGAACATGTAGCAGAAGATGATGTCTTCCTCCAACCCAGGTATGTCCACGGATGAGTAAATTGGAAAACTTTTGACAAAATACTGTGCTCCAAAGTGTCAAAAATTGACAAAACAAAGAGTGGAGAAATCATGGCAAACGAACTAACAGCAGCAATCATACATACGTGTGATAAAGTCATGACAAAAGTAACCAGGAAATCCCAGACAAATAAACGGTGGGATGCAGAGTTGGAAGACGAAAGGAAAGGGTTAAAGAAAATGAGAAGAGATCTCAAAAAGATCAGAGATCCAGTTACAAGACAGCAACAAGCTGTACAATACAGACATCGGAACAGACGCTATAAGAAAAGTGTCAGATACAAGAGGAAAGAGGCATGGCAAACTTTAATAGACACTAAAGGGAATGACGACCCTTGGGGAGTAATTTATAAGATAACTTTCGGCAAGGTAAAAACACCTAACATACTGAGGACAGTCATATTGGAAGGAGCTGAGGGAGACATTGATGTGAATTCGAACATAAAATTATTGATGACAACACTATTGCCTGACGATAGTGAGAATAAAGACACACCTGAACATGTCATAAAAAGAAATGAGAAGACAATTCTTCTTGATACAGCGGGCTGTGAAGTTCTGAAAATCCACGAGCTTCACGAGATCCTAAATGACATGAAGCTGAAAAAAGCTCCTGGGATGGACAATATAACAATCGAAATATACTAAGATATGTTCCCAGGATCAAAAACATTTTAGTACTAGTATATAATAAACTATTAGAAGAGGGTACATTTACATCCATATGGAAACAAGGAATCTTAAAGATTCTGTACAAAGGTAGAGGAAAGGACCCTACGAAACCTAAGTCTTACCGACCCCTGACACTGCTGCCAGTACTGGGAAAAATACTTGTGAAGTTTATATACAGGAGGCTCCTTTCCCACCTACAAAAGAACAACACACTCTCAACTAAGCAGTTGGATTCCAGAGTGGGAGAAGCACCGAAACAGCAGTGATGGCGGTAGTGGACAAAGTTGAGGGAACTAGGGAGCCCTACATAATTGGAATCTTCCTAGATATCGCAGGAGTTTTTGACAATGCTTGGAGGCCAGAAATTCTGTGGCAACTGAAGAAAAAGGAATGCCCCAAAGCATATACAGGATGCTCCTTAGTTACTTTCACCAGAGAACATGTACATACGTAGATGAAAGTACAGCAGTCACGAAAATATTAACAAAAGGATGTCCACAGGGATCAGTCCTGGGACCTCTGCTGTGGAACATACTGTTCGACAGTATGTTAACCCAAGATCTCCCTGCTGGAAGTGAAATCAACGGATATGCAGACGATGGACTGGTGATCGTAGACGGTTCGTCTGGCAGAGAGATTGAGGAGAAGAGTGAGATCATCCTTCAGAAATTGGAAAAGTGGGCCACCTCCTCCAAATTGGAGTTCTCAGTAGAGAAGACTGTATGTATGTCCTTCAAGAATAAGTTCCAGAAAAGATGGCCAGTAATAAGATTCCAATGCAGGCCATTGAAATTTGTATCCAAGGTAAAATATCTTGGAGTCATGATGGACAGCTCTCTAACATTCCCAAGACCAACTATGGGACCAAGTCGAGAGAAGGGATGGTAAACTCGTCTTTATCTTGGAGGAAGAAGAAGATGGAAAAAGGCCAGAAAGAAAACCAAATATCACGGCCAACTGGACCAGGGTTGAACCTCGAACAACATACGAGGAACTAGAGAGAGATGAAAGAATAAGGAAATAAGACGAACCAAAGATCTTTGCTGCTGCCATGTCCACGTTAATCAGAGGAAATCCAGGGGGAGAACATGTTCTCCTTCCTTATCCAGAGTATATAGATAGGCAAATGCTTGCCACAAACAATATACCGAGACAACTGGAGGAGTTGAAAGATCTTGTGGCAGCAGCAACTCAAGAGAGAGGAGAAGAACTAGACATTGACAAGGTTGTAAAGGAGGCAATAAAGACCTATGGATGCAGAGGCTTCAACTACAGGAAGCCTTGTAATGGATACCATGTCCAACATTACTGAGGAGGGAAGTATCTATAGAACAGGAGTAAAAGAACACCTCCTCAAGTGTGTGGGTAAGAAGGGTAAGACGGCATCCTGCGCCCCTTCCCCCTCACACAAGACAGTCCAATGATCCTTTGATTGGTATACTCGGGTAAAACTACTAGGATGGTAGAGTGCACCAATAAAGGGGAGGAGGGAAAGTTTTTCAAAGAGAACCCCCGAATAACAGGCAACAACAACAACTAGAACGAAAACAAGATCTAGCGGGTTAGAAGATCAAGTGCGTAGCACTAGTCTGTTCGCAAGAATAGCAGTTCTAGTGCGGGAGAAGGGAGGGTCCGCGAGGCCTTCGGGCCTAGAAAAACTTGTCCTCCTGTAGCATGATTATCATCATACAAGGTTTGTCGGTTTTGCACTTGATGATTATACGCCCGCTAGTTTCAGCAATACATAGCTAAAATACGTTGAACGTTACCATGGCATCGTCAGCGGTCTGCCGCCCTAACTTGCGACGCTTTGCAATACTTCTAAATAACCGGTTCGAATACCGCAACTCGTAGGCGTCCCGATGCATAAATTGAAAACGCCCGACTGTATCACCCGGCCCGTCGATCTCTTGATTGGAAACAGTCTCTCTAAAGGTATCCGGCTCCTGAACTGACGCCCTGCAGCGGCACCCCGGCCCTCTGTTATCTGCGTCTCAACGACGTCTTCTACGGCTCGAATACGTCTGTTCTAAAATCTGTCAACAACCTAGCCATGCTCTTGTTTGGCGCCAACCTCCCTGTCGCTTACCCTGCAGACATTGGTTCAGCTGGACCAATCATGAGACAGCTTCCGAAAGATGGCCCCGCCCCTCAAGGACACTTTTAACTTCCTGCCACTGTCGCATTTTATTAGATAATTTCATTAATCTGCACTTTGACAAATACCTTACATGTATTTTAATTAATTCTTAAAATTTCACTCATTGTAATTATTGTAACTATTTAACTTTTGTATCTTAAACACAATATGCTGGCTTTCCTCCCCTCTCGTCTGGCAGCTAGGGGGGTTAAATGAGCGTTAGTGGGGGCGAGAAGGCCCAGACTCTTGCACCTGCTGTTTCCACAAAGACAGAATTATATACATTTCTGTTTTTCCTAAATACAATTCTGTACATAGAGAATATCGGCATCATGACTCGATGACGAGAAGAATGAATCGTCGCATGACACGTTTACTATTATATCTGTAATTTATTTTTGCTTATAATTGATGGTTATTACTCTTAATAATTGGGGTGGTGACCACACGGCACGTCAGATACTTTTTATATCAGTACAAAGATTTTCCTTTTACAAGCATAATTTATCGTAAAAAATATAACAATTTTTTGAAAACAGTACATTCAAATTTTTGGCCTGAAAACTCCTGAAATAGCACCATTTTGCCCCTACAAATCCATATTTTTCCAGGGGTGGACCCCCGTACCCCCCGCTTTTGGTTCGTGGGGTGGGTATATATACTTCTTAAGGCATACTCCCCGCCCCCCTAAGATAACTGCTTAAATCCACCACTGCTTGACAATAGTTTTATTTATTGATAAAATAACAAGTCCCTTTGTATAGCAGTCTGTCAATCATTATTACTTGAAAGAATCTCAAAAGGCTCGCCTCGAAATTGCATCACTGTTTTCTTGTGTGAGGATAACCAAGCATGCACGCAACCTTGCTAGAAATTGGGAAAAGTGTCGCCGCATTAAACATATTGATAGAAGACTCCACTTCTGGAGAGAGGAAATTGTAATGGGATTCATTTCGCTCAAATATATCCAGAGAAATGACAATCTGCAGACATGCTGACTATATAAAATTACAAAGAAAATTATTTGGTTATAGAGAGAGAAATTGGGAATCTCTGATTGTTAATATGGAAATGTCGTTAGCCATAGCCTAAGTAGGTTACAGTACAGAGTTGAAGGGGAGTGTTAGTTGGCAATAATGTACTATTACTTTCGGTTCGTTCTTGTTATTAGTTAATACATGTAAGATAATATGCTCGATTAATGTCTCGAAAATATATGTTATAGTGTTGGATTGTATTGAAGTTTAATTTTAACTGTTTCATGTATAGGAATATGTTTTATGTGTTAATGTTGTTAATAACGGTGTTAACTGATGATAAATTTGCTAATACTTATGTTATCATTGAAGTCTTGCATATTAGGGACAACCAATGTTTCTGCTGGTTTTTCTATTGATTCCTGCGAATTTAACTGTGATTTATTGTTATTTATGTGTTATCCACAGTGCCAATATGAAACCCGTTTGTTAAAGGTAACTTTTTCAGCCTATTTGCTTCATCAGATTTTTTAAATTTTCGTCACTGTATATCAGTCCTGTTTTTCAAAGTGTGTAATATACCAGTTTTTGTACTTTTTGAGTGATTGGACTCCATGCAGCACACTATGATTAAATTATGTTTCAGAAACATTTCAAAGACTTTGCAATCTCTCGTTTAGATAACATTTCATTTGAATATTTCACTTATATTTCTGAAACTTTCCAATGTAATATTAAGTATCTTATGTTTCAGATAGGTCTCAGTAATGTTCCACTGAAACTTCCAACTGAACGATAGCTTATATTTCACAGCACACATTCCAGAAACATTGCGATATAATATTTCAGTAAGAATGTTTCAAAGAGGTCTCCGAAACGTTTAGTCGAGACATTCGCCAACATTATCTCTGAATAGTCATGTTTCTTGTTGAAGAGTCGTAGGAATGATGCCAGGTAAAAAAATACTGTGTGTCTGTTAGGGGACTTGATGGTAGTAAAGTTAACATTAAAAAAATGTTACTTTAATGTAACAGACGTCGGCCAGGATCGCGGGTGGTGGAATGTGGTGAAGCCGTTGTCCTAAGTGAAACAAGATCTTGGGAGCCAGCTAGCCAGTTCAGGAGCGTAGTTAGAGGGGATATATCGAGATATACCCCCCCCCCTCCCAAATTCTATGGGGAACAATCACACTTTCCACCACAGTTCTTAGGCTTCGAAAAGTATATTATTATGTAGTCGTGTAGCTTAGTCGTGACACGTTTTGCGTACTGTAGAAGTCAATGCTATCTGTTATTGCAATACGACAAATCGATTCATAGACCGACCCACCTGCAGCACACAGTGGCACCATCTGTTATGTGTGTTTGAAGACACAAAACAGAAGTTTACAAACCGACCGCTAGGTGACGCCTTCGCCACGACCGCCCCCTAAGTACGATATGTGATATGAGAACGATTGTAAGTTACATGAAGTTGCGAAGTAGCAATGTTAGAACGGAGTTAGTTAGTAATTTGAGATTTATTTGTTTAATGTTTTGTGTTGAAGTGAAATATGAGTAAAATATTAGGAGACCTTTTAACGTTTTTCAGTAAACACTGAAATAAAAACAACCAGCGAAATGTTAGTGAACAAAGTTCGCAAGAATTGCAAGTGACAGAAGATAGTTCAAATAAACCCATGGATGTAACGGTTTGTGGAAATGTATAATCATCGTCATTAATACAGTCAGCCAAGCCTGCTACTCCACTCGAACAGAGCTTATGCTCGGAACCTGAAAATCGGTAAGTACTCTGCATGTGAAATTCAAAATCCTCTTGACATTGGGCTTTTGGCGGTGGGGAAATCTTGTACAGCTGAAGAAAAATATAATTTTCTACGAAATACCTGGGTTCCTAGCGACATTTACAAGTTTCCACCTAGACAGCGCAACTTAAAATTTCAGAAAAAATGTCTTGTAGAATTTCATTGGCTTTGCTGCTCGAAGTCTTGCGAAGAGGTTTTTTGTAAACATTGCGTTATTTTTTCTAAATATGTTGAGATAGGCAAGGGAAACCATGTTAAGTTGGCAGCATTTGTTAACGCACCTTTCAAGAAGTGGAGAGACATCAAACAATAATTTAGACGGCACGAAGCACGTGGATACCACCAAAATAGTTTAATTTCTGCGCAAAACCTTTTTTGCAGTTTTTGAAAACAAAATTGATAACATTGTTACTAGGCTGGCAAATTTCGGAAAATAGGAAAAAAGTGTTGCCAGTAGTAAAGGCAGTAATTTTTTGTGGTCGACAGGAAATTTCTCTGCGTGGTTACTGTGATTCTGGAACGATAAAGACAGAAATAACTGCTAGTGCCACTCCTACTTGCCCAGAAAAAAATTAAGGAAATTTTAGAGCACTTTTACGATTTAGAATCGATAGTGGTGACGATTGTCTAAAAATAACATTTAGAGAGTTGTGGAGGTAAGTCGGCTTAGCCTACAAATGCAGAATGAAACTTTTGTAACATGTGGTGACATTATTTTATCTTCTATTGTAAATAAAATTAACTTATCTGGATGCTTTAACATATTAGGAGATGAAACGACAGATATTTCTGGCACTGAGAAATTTTCTCTTTGTGCCAGGTATACAGATAAGACAGATACCGGATTTGTATGACGAGAAGACTTTTAGAAATTTGTTCCAGTTGAAGATGTTTCTGGATCAGCTCTTGTAGAGACTTTGCAAGCAGAACTTTTAGCTCTGGGGATAAATTTAAAGTTTTTGAGAGATCGAGGGTGTGATGGAGCTGCAGCAAGGAGCGGGCAGTTCTAAGGATATGCAGCTATTATAAGTAAAACATTTCCTGAAGACATTTGTGTACACTGTTCAAGTCATGCACTTAACCTTGTCTTCTCTCATTGATGTTCGATTCCCGCTGTAAGAAACACTTTAGCAACATTAAATTATGTGATTTAGTTTTTTTTAGACTTTCTACAAAACATGACACAGTGTTGAAAAACTGTATCCTTCAAGATAACAGCAGTGCACGAAGAACACGTCTCCTCAAGTTCTGTGAAACTCGTTGGGTTGCACATCTTGAATCTCTTATTCTGTTCAAAGAACGTTATGTCCCAAATCTAGAAGCTCTGAATGAAATGCAAAATTTCAGTGACATGGAATCCTCCTCTAAATCTTTGTGTTAGTTGCAGCTTTGAATAGTGTTCCTTTTTAGTGTCACTCTGTGTGGTGAGCAAGGTGTGTAGTTTAGTTCATAATTTATGCTAATATTTGCAATCAAAGCAGTTAGATCTTGCATCTGCTGTGAAACATGTTTAATAATTAAATAAAAATTTCAAAAAATAAAGGCTGATGCAGAAGCTTCGTTGAAGACAATATACAGCTGGTCAAGAAACTTACCCTGATAGCACAATCAGCTTGATTCAAGCTTGAATCAAGCTTGCTATGACAAGTCTGCAAGCTTGCAGCAAACTGGTAATGGAAATCCATAAGCTTGAATCAAGCTAACTAGTCTCCACGCGACAAGCCTGCAGCAAGCTTGCCAGGAAAGCCTCATGCAAGGTTGCTGCAAGCTTGTAGCAAGCTTGTTTCGTACAAGGCAGGATACAACTTAAAAAATATGCTTGATTCAAGCTTGAATCAAACTTACCAAATAGGGCTTGTAATAGCAAGTCTAAATCAAGTTAATTACAGGCTTGCTGCAAGCTTATATGCTATCTGGGTATTGAAGGTTTAGGAATGGAAATAACAATTCAGACTCCTAGTCTGTGTAGTAAACAAACTTTTAGAGCTAACTACACTTCTGGAATAAATAATCCTGAAGAATATTACACAGTATCCATTTGTATACCTTTTGTAGACTTTTTTGTTCAAGAAATGGATGTCAGATTTCTAAACCACACAGATGTTTTTGGAAAAGCTTCCTTTTTTTGCTTCCAGAGAAATGTGTAAAATTGTCCGAGAATGAAGTAGAACTGTGTTGTGAAACATTATCGAAACCGTGGCCCAATGATGAGCCGTCTGTACCTGCCTAGTTCATTGGAGGAGTTCATATGTGGGAAATGACATGAATAAAACGCTCAAACTGTCCCTCTGACTTAGTGCTCTCAATGAATATGGTAAACATATTTTCCTAATTGTTCATAACTTTCTTTAGATTGTTGCAACAATACCTATTACAACTTCCACCGCAGAACGGCCCTTCTCATCATTAAGACGATCAAATAGTTACCTTTGTAACTCCACTTCCCAAAACAGAATGTCAAAAAACCTAGGAAGTTTTAGGTTTTGTTATGAAATTCTAGTGAATACTGAACTTGTGTATTCCACATTTAAGTGTTTCGTGCTAGCAATCTCTGAAAATACGTAACTGGTGTACGCAGGGCCAGTAAGAAAAAATTAAGATGTTTGCAGTTTAATGTTGAAAACTTATTGTTTTTCTAATGTTGAACAAGCTGTATTTTAAGTAAAACTGTGCTAAAATGTGAAAAAATATGAATATGAGACTTTTGTATTATACAATTCAAGAGTCCAAGAGACACTATTTAGGGCTTACATCGTAGAAACGAGACATGTATTTGTATATAATTTTGTATGACTTTTTTATTTGTAGCCTGTGGTTTTTTTTTTTTTAATTTGTAATTCAATCATATTTCCAAAATTATCTACAGTAACTGTTAAATAATTATAGCTTTAATAATATCAAGCTTACTAAATGAATGATTATTCTGTTTCTGTGTATGTAAATTAGAAATTTGCATATAGTACTGCTCCAAAAAAATTAAACCATGTTTGTCATGCAAAAGTAAAGCAACATATTACCTTACACTTCCATTTTAGTGTTTTCAATATAAGATTAACTTCGATACATATTTCGTGCGGTGTGGTTTGTTATTCATTAAAATTAAAGTGTGCGTTTCAAGAGCCGACACAATTGTAGACATGCTGAAGTAGAAGCTTAAATATGTACTTTTATTTTTTATATATCAGCATAGAGGTTTTATTTTATAACGCATTATTTGTCCTTAAAACTATTCAATTTTCTTTAAATTGTATATTGATTTTTTGGATCGCAAAGTTCTTAAATAGCACAATTTCGCACCTAAAAAACAAAATTTTTTTCGGGGGAGGACCCCAGGACCCTCCCCCCGCATATTACTGTCGGATAAAGGGTAATATATCCCCCTGCTCCCGAAAGAAATTATTGGCTACGCCCCTGAGCCAGTTTACTCGGACTAACACAAGACTGATTATGGTGGTGTAGGACGTGAGATTTTGTCGATTTCCCTTTTCAAATGATGGCTTGTCCGTGATCATGGTGGTGATGAAGGTACTTTGCCCCGTGGACACCAGTGTTCCACATGGTGACAAAAAATACGTAAAATTCCTGCGAAGGCCCGTCCACACCTCATACTATAATTATTAATGAATGAAAACAAATTACCGAAAGTCAGAATACACTTCAGGTTGAACAGATGTTGACGGATAAAGGTGTCACCCCTAAGTTCCTCCGTTATGCGGAGTACGAGAAACAAAGTCCTCGCATGCTCAAATTCGGTAGGGGAAAACAGGTTTTATTCCTCTAGACTATATGCAATGAGATAGGCTCTAGTCTCCACTGAAGCGGGCGTCGGCCTATAGCTGTCTACTAGCTTATAAGATCCAGAAAAAGCGTACTTGGTGCAGGTGGAAAAATTAAGTGCTGAAAAAATTCGGAGGGCGCGAAGACTTCCGCATGAACGGAATTTGGTCAATCCCATATAGAGGCACTCACACAAAATATTATTTTAATAAAGTAATTCTCAAAACTATCGCTTACTTAAAATAAAATCTCCAAGCTTGTAACGTGTTAAGGAAAGTATAACACTCGCCTCACATTCGGAATGACCCTGGTTCGATTCCCGGTATGAATGTCCTGATTTTGATTTTCCAAGGTTTTTAAAAATCTCACCAGGCAAATGCTGGTATGGTTCCTTAAAATGATATTCCAGTACAGGCCACATTATTTTAGTGGGTTCTTGATAGAGTGTAGGTAAAGGAATGGTTTTTAGATCCTTATTCCTTATAACACTGAATAGTAAGATAGCGGAAAACCCCAGGGTCTGGCAGAACCTTGGCGATGGGGGCGGGAGGAGATAAAGAGGCGAAGTCAAAGGCCTATTTTCACAACAAAAAATAAGGCTGGAAGGAAACACTAGGTCTAGGTTGTGAGGGGAGGGAAGTAAGAGGCGAGTTGTTAGATGTGTGATCGCCAGCATTCAGCAAGTCTCCAACCTATAAGCAAATGTGACACTTTTTATGTGAGGGAATTAAAAATTTTTAGTATGTTGCTGGTATTAAATTAATCGTTGTCCTTCCATTAGATTTATAAATGAGTTTTTAATTGAAGCAACGTGCTGGAATGTGGGAATTCTGGTTTCGAGCCCCAGCCAAATCATTTATATCTAAGTGGTAAGTAAAAGTTATTTGTACTTCGTATTTACATAATTTGACAAATTTGTTCTATTAGTAATTTGCATTCAAGATCATATTAAAGATGAATTTTTTTGTGTGTATAACTACACCACCAAGAGACTACCATTATAGCTACGTAAAAATTTATACAGCAAAGAAATAAAAGTGTTGGGACTAATTTTTTTCAAATTTTAATTACATAATTTTGAATTACCCAACTAAAAATAATTCATTTTACTGGACTGTAACATTGGGCATGTTTAAAATAAATATATTACCATTTTATGTTATTTTGTAGGTTAATGCCTTAATAGTGTTATTTATCTCAAATCTTTTGGTTGCTTTCCTGTTCCTGCTAAGCTTGTTCATACAATTATTTCACATTCACCCTCCGACCACTTCGAATGACGTACTGTTCTTTTCCATTGGCTTTAGCATTCTCTTCAATTCTTCTTGTATTGATTCTGCCCCCCCCCCCACCTCACTGCCTTCAAACCGTATCATATCTTCTGTTTCTTCTTCACTAAATTCTTCAGTTTCTTCACCCCTGATGTCTCGTCCTGATTGCAGCATTCCCTGGTTTGGGACATTTAAATTTTCTGCATAGTCAATTTCCCCATAACCTGGTACATTATTCTGAACCATGGTTGTGTCTGCCTAGGATGGTCTAATGTGAATAGTATTGCGCCTTACAATTATCTGTCTTATATCTTTCTGTACCCAGTAGGATCGTGGTTCCTTGCATTTCGATACTATCACAGTGTTGCGGATTCAACCTTGAAGCTTTTACTGGGTTTTACTGGACTTCAACAGTCGTTATATAGGTGTCTCCGCAGCATTAAGGGTTTTGCTGTTATAAGGAAAGTACGTAATGTGAATTAAGAGACGTTATTTTATAAAAGTATAAAATATATAATTATCAATTCGTATAATTGAGTTACATTGAAAGTTACACATGGAGGAGCTTTACTTAGTACTCTGGCCACAGCAATGTAAATAGTCCAGTTAATGTGCAGATATGACTTGATGTGTCTCACCTTGTAATAAGCCGGACAGGCTGGGTGTGGTCGCAGTTACGACGGTCGAGCACGGTAGGTCCGCACCTCGGGCAGCAACATCGCGTCTTGGAGGTCACATGGCGGCAGACAGACCCTGCCCGCCTTATGTACCTCTTAAATAGTCGCGATGTATTACAAACATGTCCCCGTTAATCGCGTCTACTGGCGGATACGCTGCGGCGTGTTATAATGTCCTCGAGGCTGCAGACGTTCCATCGTAGCCTTGTTTAGTAACTTGTCTCAGATATTCAGCGACTTTCGACATCGCACTTTACGAATATGCTGTGGTCTCGTGCCATAACAACAGCAGTTACCCATGTCTTGTCTCTTTCTGTCTTGATGACTACTCTGCCATGCATCTGATATCGACTTTCCGGCCATGTGGCTGTCTTCTGATAGAATTGTTTGATCTTGTCTTGTCGAGTTTTAAGTGTCTCCTATATGCCCTCCCGGACGACAGGTTGTAGCCTCGCTGTTGTTATAGCTGCTTATGTTTTTCTAATAAACCTTATAAAAAAGTCCGTGCTCGTGACACCTTCATTCCTGTTATTGGTGTGTTGTTGTGCTCCCTCAGAAGGTCTCTGGAATCTGTATCTTCGCAGATGCTTTTTTAGGATGTTTTTACCAATTCCTACTGCTTTCTCCACTAGCCCATTGCTCCTATGATAATGAGGGCTGCAGGTGACGAAAGAGGTGCCATATTCCTTGTAATACTTTCTGTACTCAAACTATGCAAATGACAGGTTGTCTGCCGTTAGTTCTGTGGGAAACCCAAGCACATTAGACGTGTCTAGCATTGTATTTGTGATATTTGAGGATGTTTCGGCTGCTAGTGGATGAATGTCCAGCCAGTGCGAGTAGTATTCTATTAGTATCAGATATGAGCGGCCTTCATGTTCTAGGATATATACTCGTACCTTGAAGTATGGTAACCTGAGTATCTCATGTAGCTTAGTGGCTCACTATGGTTGACCCTCCTGAATTTCTCACTTGTATCACATTATGATACTAATTCTGTGATATCAGCTGACATACCTGGCCAATAAAACAGCTGCCTGGCCCTTTAATTTTGTCCACTCCACAGTGTCCTTAGTGCACCAGGTTATGGGCATATGGCCTCAATGTGCATGGGACCACAATTTTGTCTCCGCAGAATAGAATATTGTCCTTCACATGAAAAATCATCTTGTAGCTTGCAATATGACTGACGTTTCTTTGGTAGCTTGTTGATACATGGCCACCCCTGCTTCATTCTTGTGATCACTGTTGCGAGTTATGGTTCCATGTTAGTTTCCTTTTGGAAATTAAGTTTCCTTTCTTCACTCATTTACAAGTACGCTGACTGTATATACAACTACTAACATTTCAGGGTCTTGATCTGTGTCCTGTAGATGTATTCTTGACATCGTGTCTGCTAGCTGTAGATATTTTCCAAGCACATAGTATTCCTGCAGCGAATATTTCAGAAGTTTAAGCCCGAGATTTTGAAGTCGTGGAGTCTCTATATTCCCAATTTTCTTTTTGTGACTGCCACCAGCGGTTTGTGATCTCTTTGAACGTTGATAGTACATTCATAAATAAAGTCATGAAATTTAGACGTGGCAAAGTATATAGCCAACAATTTCTTCTCCGACTGAGATCAGTTTTTCACTTTCATTCAGGCTACATGATGCTGTGGTTACTATATGTAACTTGCCTGTCCCTGTACTAGATTACTGTAACAAGCAGCATCCCAGTCCCTTTGTGATGCGTCATATTGCAGTGTGATTTCCTTTTTAGGATCGAACAAGGCTAATACACGTGCAGATGACGCACTTTACTTTTAAGTCTCAAATGCCTTCTTATGATTTGGTAACCAATGCCATTGTACTCCTCATTTTAAAAGTGTGTACAACGGTGCTATTACCATTGCCATGTTGGGCAGAAAGCAATTGACAGAGTAAACATGCCTAACAGTTTTTGTAGCTCTTTTTTTATTGCAGGGAACTTTTAGGTTCAACAAAGTTTGTTCTCTGTTGTGGTTCATTTTTACACCTTCTGCTGAAAATGTGTGGCCAACATACTTTACATCTGTTAGCTTATATTGCAATTTGTCCATATTGAATATTACGTTTCGTGCTCTGGCTCTCTCCACCACTTTTTTTTTTTTACAGTTTCATCATGAATGTCTTCAGTTTCACACATGCATAACAAATCATCTAAATAGATTATTATGTTCGGTATGTCAGCAAAATTATGTTCTACTAGTTTCTGAAATGTTTATGATGTGCTAGCCACTCTATTGCATCCTCAAGTATATATAATATCTAAATGGGCTGGAGACACAACATTTGTGTGCAGAGTCGTCTTCAAGTTTACTTTGTGAAACCCCTCTCTTAAGTCGAATATAGAGAAGTACTTCTTTCCGGCAAATTTTTCACGGATCTTTGTTATGTTGGGAACCATTTGATACTATCATATGAACTGTTCATTCAAGTCTGATGGATCTAGACATATCCTTATCTTACCATTAGGCTTCACAGTGGTCACTAAGTTGTTTATCCGTACATTTGGCTCTGTTTCATTTATTTTGTTAATTACCAGTTTCTCTTCTAGCCTGTTTAACTCCTATTTCAGTGGTGTACACAATGCCTGGAGCACCCGCCTCGGTAGCCAGCTCCCTGGTTCCACCCCTGGTTTTGTGATTATCCTACACTTTTGTGGGAAGCATTCCAGACTATTAAAGACGCTCTTGTTCTGCTGTATGAACAGTTCCATAGCACTCTCTTTGATTACTGTACTAATCCGTTGAACTAAATTTAGAGCCAGACAGCCCTGTAGCCCAAGCAATGGTGTTACCACAAGCTTAACCCCCTACCCATTCCAAGCAAGCATGTTTCTCTCAACATAAAATAGCTCCCTCTTAAATATGAAAAGTTTAAGCACTTCTGTAGTCATTAGTGGTCATTGTGCTTTCAACTTCAACTTGTATTTTCTGTTTTGGTTTATTGATAATAATGATGGACTACAAAATTTAACTACAACTTTTCATTATGACTTTGGAGAGACGATTATTAACGACCTACACAGCATTTCGGACAGGAAGCAAAAGGGTTGGCAGATGCTTCAGCCGTCCTTACGACCATATGACACTCAACACGAAGTGTTTGGACACTGTGAAGGCGAGAAACTATGTCTAAGGTAACTCATCACAGTTGACAGTTATTACTGCCGTTAAATGTGGACATGTTTAAAAAAGAAAAAAAAAACACATTTATGATACAGATCGTTTGTCTTACTGTTTACAGCCCCTTATGTATAATCACAGTAAAAGACGACAGATTTATGTGCAACCACTATTTTAATAGTATAAACAAAGCCAAGAAGATGCGCAGATAGTAAATATGTGTGCACATTAACATTTCTCTCAGATTAATTAATTAAGAGTCCAAACTGTGTCAGTTACACTTTTCTTCTAACAATATTCAATTGAAGTTGTTTTCTTCCTGACAAGTTTGGCTAATGGGATGTGCGTATGGCCACATCGCCACAATGCGAGATTCCCGCTGATCCAATTTTACTGTGGGACTTTAAACAGTAGCCATTTTTTTTTATGGCAAGTCTGTAGCAAAGTTCAGTGCATGTTTCTATCTGAATATCTTATATATCCGATTAGTACACTTGAAATATGCCAGTCTAAGAAGGCCATTTTTAGCTATGTTGGAGACCTTAACAACAGTGTTTTTAATTAGGATGGTGTCTTAATGACATTCTGTCCTTTTCTGAAGTGTGTGCTGTTTTCGTCCATTGGCACAATAGGTACATGTGAAATGGTTTTGTTAAAAACCTTACTTACAGCAATGAATTTGGAGCACGTGGTAGGATGAAACTCAGAGGAACGCAGATGCAGCTGCGATACCATGACACTTGACAAATATAATAAAAGAGGCCATGGGTGGCAAGTCGTCTCTATTTAACAATATGATTGCAAAAATGAAGTCCGCGTTAGATGTTGACAAATATTTATCTTCACTGAAAGAATTGTGGCAGAAATTGTGCGGCATCAGTGTGGATAGAATGCGTAAAAACTTAGGGGCATTGCGATTTTAGTACAGTGGAACTATACATATATATGTGCATGTATGTGTGTGTGTTCAGTTCCATTGAACTAAAATCGCAATGTCCCTAAGTTTGTATGCATTCTATCCACACTGATATGATCTTTGAAAGAACTGTGCAATGGGAGTGCATGACTAGATTCAGTTTCTTGGACGTACTCCATTGCCAAATCGTGTTCCTGAACCCTGTGTGTCTACCTGATGACGGGAACAGATTCCAGATCCCGAAACGTCGTAACACTGTCTGTCTGGAAAACTACTGTGTTTTGTTTCGTCTCTTCATTGTGTCGTTTGTCTTTTCTGTATATGTCTGATATATGTTGCATTTTGTCTCGTCTATTTGTTGTGTCCTTTTGTTATTTTTCTGTTCGTGTCTGATATCTACTGTGTTTGTTGTTTCGTCTCATCGTTGTGTCGCATATTACTTGTTTTTTTATATTTTATTTGTTACTATTTTCATTTATTATATGTTTGTTCCTTGTTTTATTTGACCCGATTCCATTTTGGAATTTCATGTTGTGTATGTATCTTGCTGACTAAAGAATACTTTGCTTATTTTATGGTTTTATTTTATTTGTTTAGTTTTCGTTGACAGTCATTCAATTTGGCAATGGAGTACGTCCAAGAAACTGAGTCTAGTCATCCACACTGATGCCGCACAGTTTCTGCCACTATTCTTTCTGTGAAGATGAATTTTTGTCAACATCCGATGCCGCAGAACTTTATGCTAGAGTTATTTCGGTGAAGGTAAGTATTTGTCTAAATGAAACATGTAATTCATTTTTGCAAACACACACACACACACACACACACATATATATATATATATATATATATATATATATATATATTTATTTATTTATTTATTTATTTATCTATATAACACCAAAATATGCTAGCAGGTTATGCCTTAGGAAAAATAAGACAAAAATATGAGAACAACTTTTCCCAAAATTGCCAAGTGCGCGCACGATTGTATGGAACGTAAAATCAAGTTTCCTCACACAGAAACCGAGATTTATAATAATCGGTTTCCAAATAAATCGCCAAAATAACATAACTTGAGATAGGTCGCTTTTCGACAACTGCAGTACAAAATACATTAAACTGTATCTCAAAAGCGAATGTTACCCATATTCCGATTTTAATTTTACCAATGGTGAGTTTTTTATAGTTTATGAGATGTACAGAGCGTTTCAAGCTGCCTATTTTGGACGAGACCTGTCTCCAATTTTAGTATCTACTGACTACATTGAAAAAGTACCGTTATTCGTATTTGACGTGTCAAAATGAAACGAAACAATAAACTCTAACATTATTGATTCGCGAATATAAATTACCGCTGACGTAATTTTCCCACAAATGCAAGTTTTTGCCCTTATATTGCACGACAGGCTTATGTATTATAATGCCCGAGATAAACTTATGACAGCGTTGACGTAGGATAGTTACGTGCGAGCCTCTGAGCAGAGAACATGTTCTGTAACGTGCAGGGGTTGTACGGAAGTTCAGGGTTTACTGTAAAACAAGTATGTGTAGTGCAAACGCAAGGCGAGACAAAAACTTTTACGCTTAAAGAATCATTTCCCTGGTGTGACTTGGATGATAAATTTGAACGCACGAATGCGTAGCTTATATGTTATTACCATGGTAAATTGTAGAATGAAGGAACTATTAATTACGCAGAGTTAATGCTTCTTCTCAAACAATGCATAGGTAATTCTACCATGTACGTTTCAGGAACACACCAGGAGAGAATTCTGCGCAAGTTGTGTACAAATAACGTGACTGATTTACAGCTTGCTTATGGCTGTCCATAATTTACAACATTACGAAAAAGTATGGAGATTATTATATGTTCTCAACTGCGCAGCAAAACGCCGAGAACTTACGTGCGTGGTTCATAGAGCACTGCATTTAATATGTTGAGTAACTTATTTCAAGTCAATTCTCCACAAGTATGCCTGTATTGTTTGATCCATCTCAAATTTACGAGACAGTGCAGGTTGGGTATAGGCGTGTAGGTTTTAAACCTTATGGTTTACTACTGCAGATAAACTTTTGTAACGACAGCGAACATTGGGCGTATTACTTTGATACGTATGTAGGTATATGCTACGGAGAAGGCCTGGAGTGTCACCTTGCCAACTGTCCCGTCTACCATTTACGTCCAGGCTTAAAGTTACAGTGCATGCTTGACAACTTGCTACAGCTCAGTTTTAACGAAGTGTTGTGTGCAGAACATTCTGAACACCGCATTGATTACAAGCTAACACGGCCAGAAAATGGCACGATAGTCGGCTGGTATGGGGTTTGTGACGGTGACATACATAGACATTGTCAAGCAGATAACACATTTGACATGTTCTGTTGTCAATGGAGTTATGTAAGAGCAAAAACAAAATATGAAGTGTGTCGGAGTTAAATGTAAGTGTGTCTGCTTTTATTGTGTGCATGTGCGTACTTAATTTTGCCTCGTTTTCGGTATTTACGACGCACGTTACATTTCCTCACCAAGTGCGTGTGTTGTTGTAAAACCTAACATCAGTTGTTAACGAGATTTTAAGCTGTATACTTCGAGCAACATAGTGCAGCTTTGGCGGTTACTGGACACGTTGTTTGCCGCCAAACTTCACCTACACTTCTGCAGTAACTGAAACATGAACTTTCACTCAGCAAATCCGTATGTGAGTGTTGAACAAGGCAGGGGCAGTGTCGAATATTCTTATTGGTCTTCGGGCATTTTACGTCACTGTACGGAATCATGTGACGGAATACTCCACACTAAGGTTACCGCATTTTCTATAGGGGATGAGCGCGGACACGATATTATCGCTTGTAGATACATAAATAAATGTTCCGTTTACTACATGTTGGACTCAACACTTCTTCTGTGTACTGTGGACGCCATGTACGAGCATTTCAAGGACTTGAACCCTGAGCAGACGAGCAGCATCGTGCTTCACAGCCCAGAGTGTGACGTCTCCGCAGTGGCGGATTTAAGGGGGGGCGGAGGGGGCGACCGCCCCCCTAAGAACCTGTTGTGTTTTTTTTTGTGTGTGTGGTAAATTTTTAAAATATTTACAGAAGAAGCTTTACATTTTTACAAATATATATTTGTTAGAAATATTCATCCACGCAAATAGACTCATTGCTTCCCTTCTGTCAAGCTCCTTTTTATGTAAGCGAGATTCGTTCTTACTCGAAAAGCGCTGTGTGCTGTGCTGAAGGGAGGATATAGTTCCTGTTTTTTTTCTTGTGTGAAGTCCCTTGCGACCCTTTCTCAGCATGAGGGCGAGTGTGTGAGGTCGAAGAAAGACTTGTCAGATCAAGGCCCTGTCATAAATAACGGCCCACAGCCCGGAGTTGTAAAGAAGTGAGGAAAAAATGGAGGGGGGGTGGCGGATTACGAACTACGACTCCATGTCTTCACATACTCTCAGTCACTAGTGTGCAGTGAATGAGTGATGGTTTCAACTGTATTGGTTATGAAGTGTTTTACGTTATGTTTTAATGTTGAATACTGACTAGGAAGATAGAGAAAATAACCTGTTTACATATTTTTAGTAAAATGCATAAATGTGAAGCAACAGGAGACGGCGATGCTGATACTGCGACACAGGTTCGTTTTTATTAGGTTCTTTATACCGTGAAAGCAGTTTAAGGTCGTTATAGTGTAAAAAATTCCGAAATTTAATTTGTACGAAATAGCGTTATATATTATCAACTGAAGAACAATATTTTAGCGTGCATAGTTTTCCCGAAACTGCATGTTGAAGTCAAAATTTCGACGTTACGGGAACATATCTCTGCGAAACCGTAATGAAAACGGTAGTTAAATAATTAACTCTGAGTTTTAATTAATGTCGCGGGCTGTAGCTTACAGTTATAAAAAAAACAATTTTTGTATTTAAAGAAATCTAATAAATAAAGGATTTTTACTAGACTTTCAGAAATGTTTTAAAAATACAACAAATTTTTTTATTCTTGTGTCTGTAAATTTGAGCGAATAGCCATTGGATCGTGACATCTAATTTTAGTATAGTTTTTTTAGATTTAATAAAGCTGTTGGTTTTCATTGGGTGTGTGTTCCTGTGACATAAGGCTTTTGAATAAGTAAAGAGATTTTGATTAGAACTTAACAGCTTGGTATTTTGGGCTTGTGTTTGTGATGGGTGACATGATATGAGTATGCCGCAGCACCGGAATGAAGGGACAAAGTAACCGGAAGATCCTCGAGAAAATACATCGACCAGCAGAACCAAATTTATTGCAAAATTTACCAGGTCGCACGTTTTTCAAGAACTAACACAACCAAAAAAGATTCGTCTAGGCAGAATATTAAAATTGTTCTTAATTTGTGACGACATAAAGTTTTGTGGTGTAAAGTGTGTGGAGTAAGAGGAAGTCGGCAAGTTCAGTTTAAACAAGGTAACACGCTCTCACTGTCCTCCCGTGGCATGATCCTTATTATGCAAGGTTTGTCGGTTTTGCGCTTATGATTATACGCCCACTAGTCTGAGCAATACATAGCTAAATTACGTCGAAGGTTACCATGGCGTCGTCGGCGGTCTGCCGCCCTAACTTGCGACGCTTTGCAATACTTCTAAAATAACCGGTTCGAATACCGCAACTCGCAGGCGTCCCGACAGATAAATTGAAAACACCCGCCGGTGTACCCCGACCCGTCGATCTCTTCATTCAACACCGTCACTGTAAATGCGTCCGGCGCCTGAACTGACTCCCTGTGTTACCTGCCCGTCGTTATCTGCGTCCCAATGCCGTCTTTCGCGGCTCGATAACATCTGTCCAAAAATCTGTCAACAATCAAGCCATGCTCCTGTTTGGCACCAACTTCCCTGTTGCTTGCCCTGCAGACGTTGATTCAATTGGGCCAATCAGGAGACAGCTACCGAAAGATAGCCCCGCCCCTCGAGGACACTTAACTTCCTGCCACTGCCATATTTACTACATAATTATTTTATTTCATTTAGCTGCACTTCCCTACGTGTTTATATATATATTAAAATTCCTCACATTCAAGTTATTGTATCTATTTAAGATTTGTATCTTAAACACAATAGATTGACTTTCCTCCCCTCTCGTCCGGTAGCTTTGGGGGATACATGAGCGTTAGTGGGGCGAGAAGGCCCAGACGCTTGCACCTGCTGTTTCCACAGAGACAAATTATATTCATTTCTGTTTTTCTAAATAAAATTCTGTACATATAGAATATCTGCATCCTGACACGATGACGAAAAGAATTAATCGTCGCATGACATGTTTATTATTATATCTGTAATTTATTATAATTGCTTATAATTGATGGCTATTACTTCTTTTTAATAGGGATGGTGACCAGTAGAAGGAAAATGCCGGTCCGGGGACAGCGGCTGGCGGCTGTGGGTGTGTGGGTGACCTTGACCTTTGACCCCATGACCTTGACCTTTGAACCCGTGACCTTGGACCCCCTGTAACCCGACGCCATCTTGTTTCCGGCCGCCATCTTGTTTCCGGCCGCCATCTTGTTTCCGGCCGCCATCTTGTCTCCGACCGCCATCTTTAATGACGTCAATTTCGAAAAAATTAAAAAAAATTAAAAATTAAAAAAAATTTAAAAATTAAAAAAAAAAGTTTAAATATTCTGCCATCTTGTTCCGACCGCCATCTTTAATGACGTCAATTTCGAAAAATGTAAAAAAAATTAAAAATTTCCAAAAAAAAATTAAAAAATTAAAAAAAAAAGTTTAAAAATTCTGCCATCTTGTTCCATCCACCATATTGGATGTTTATTCCGAGTCTTCCAAAAATTATTGATTTCGCATTCTGTCCTAACCCCACATGCATTTAAAAATTAATTAAATTAAAATAAAATCTTTTTAATAAAAAAACTATTTAATAAAAAAATGTTTTAATAAAATAATTTTATATAACAATTATTTAGTTAAAAAAATTCATCGGGTATGCTCGGCCAAGCTCGTTAACCTTCGGCAATCTTCGGCCATGATCGGCAACCTTCGGCTCGACATTCGTAAGGTTCACATGATATGCAGTATACATGTATACATAACCCCTAATATTTTTAATAACTAAAAATGTAAAGCTATCTATATTATTTATTATTTAATTTCTTGCGCCCCATACCCGATCAACATAACCCCTAATATTTTTAATAACTAAAAATGTAAAATCAATCGTTATTATTTATTATTTAACAATACCCGATCGATTACCGATCAATTCAAACAATTAATAATTTTCGATTCAACCGATCAATTATCCTACATTATCGAATCTATACCCGATCGATATAACCGATAAATTCAGTAATTAATTATGACACTTACTTGCACATCTCCCAGACATGATGGACAGCAT
>PNEQ01113225.1:0-17952 GCA_003012365.1 Medauroidea extradentata
TTTTTTTTTTTTTTTAATGACAGTAAAAATTTGCTATTTGTGACCACAATTTATAAAACGGCAGCATAATTGAATAAAGAAATGTATCTTGCAATAACTGTGTAACTCTTGTCCTTTAAGGGTAGTTATTAAATGTTTTATTTCACAGAGAACTGCTATTGCCTACCAAGTATGCAACCAGGAATCACTGACTGCGTGCTGCGCCATAGTTTAATGCGTTCTGCAACTTTGTGTGTGGAAAAACATTATTGAGTTTCATAAACATATTAGGTGGGATTGTCTCACTTTAACGAGAAATAAGATAACAAAATTAATTCACGTCTGTTCACTACCAATGTCATTTCGCATCATCGTAAGAAAAGGGCGAAGGAATTAAGTCATCTCGAATAAACTTTTTTGTATACATGCCGGAGTTATGTCAACCCGGGATTGATTCAACTCCGGATTTGTAACTTTATCACGAAACCCCAAACGGAATTAAGTAAACTTCGAGTTGGCTCTATTCCGGGTTATAAAGTGTACAGTTTCTAAACAGAAATTTGTACCGGAATTATCAACCCGAAATTGACTGAATTCCGGATTTTAACTCTGCAGTTTTCAGCACAATAATCTTACCGGGGTTAAGTCACTCGGAATTGACTCAACTCTAGATTTTCAACAACATCTCTTGGGAACCATAAACAGGACCGGAATTAAGTCAACTAGGAATTTACTCAATTCTGGATTTTTTCGACCTCTCGTTTCTAGCATGAAAACTGTACCGGAATTAAGTCAACCAAAGTTGACAGAATTCCGGATTCTTATTTCCCCCCAAAATGCGAAACGGAATTAAGTCAACTTGGAATTGACTTTATTCCGGATTATTCATTTTGAAATTCACCGGAATTACGTCAACCGGAATAAGGTCAACTTTTGTTGACTCTATTCCGGGTTCGTTTCAATACTGGCGCTTTCTCAAGACGCGGAAATATGTCAACCGGAATTAAGTCAACTCGTAATATTCTGATATTTAAGTCCTATTTTTATGGTATGCTAGCTTCTGCTTACAAAACCTCAAGTTCCGAACTGTCCATTTTTACTTTGAAAATCGTTCAGGAATGATGTCAACCCGTAATTAAGCCAACAAAGAAGATGATGTTCCAAGGTGTACGCCATAGAAAAAAAAAATGTTTCTATGTAAGTCACACTCCACTGATAAAATTAAAAGACAGATATAAAGTATTAATTCCCTCATTTAAAAACTGTGATCCTGTTGATTGTGCGTGTTAAACAGTGAAAATCATAATTTTGCAGATTTTATGCCCTACGGTCGTATTAAAATTTTTTATTGTCAAGCCTCGATAACTGTTTTCATAATGTAGATATTAAGGTTATTTTATGCAATGCATATATTTTAGATGTATTTGTCCGGCTGTTTGGAATTTTCATGGTTAAATGTAAGAAAAACAGGCTGCCTTAAATTGGTCTTTAAAGATAGAGAAGTTAATAATAAATAAGTAGCATTGTATTGTTTAAAAATACGAATTGTACATATTAAATCGTACATACAACATATTTATATATAAGATAGATAAACGTATTACAAAATTCGGCGGCTTATGTAGGCATATATATATATATATATATATATATATATATATATATATATATATATATATATATATAATGAAGTGTCCTGACTCTCACTAACTCATTCATCAACGCACAGCCCAAACCGCTGATCCTAGAACCATGATATTTTTAGGAAAGCTTCCCCTTGCCCCGTAGGCACCCACTAAGAATGGATTTTTCGAAATTCGATAATTAAAGGGGTGAAAAGGGGTTAAATATGTTTTCAACAAATTCCTGATATCTCATAAACAGAGAAAGTTATAATACCTATTTTAACTTCAAATTGTTGCCCAAACTAATGCATATTTGTAAATTTTTGGATTTTGCGAAATTCGAAATTTAAGGGGTGAAAATCCATAAAATATGTTTTTCATTAATCCGTGATTTCTCCTAAACCATTTCAGACAGTGAGGTTAATTTTTCTTTAAAATGATGCTTAAGTAAATATCTAAAAAGTATTTTTAGAATTTTTTCGAAATTCGTCTTTGAAAGCTCTTAGAAATAAAACTTGTTTTTAATTAATCCCACTTATCTCCTGAACCCCTCGAAATGTTGAAATTTTTTTTGCTTTAGAATAAATCTTACGTAAATATCAAAATAATAATTTCAGGATTTTTCGAAATTCATCTTTGAAAGCTGTTAAAAAAAAAAAATGTGTTTCAAATAATCGTCTCTACCGCTTATATCCGTTGATATATCAAGATGATTTTTTGATAAGAATGAAGCTTATGTAAATGTCTACAAACATAGTTCAGGATTTTATGAAATTCGAAAATTGAGGATGTGAATAGCAATAAAATGATAGTCTGCCGAAAAAAGAGCATGATCGTTGATAAATAATTCAAGAGTTGTTTCTTTTTGCCAACCTACACATAAATAAAACCTATTTGCAATGTAGCCTGTACATACGAAAGAATTAAGTATTCACTCAGGTGTTGTACTAAAATTTGTGGTGTGGGAAGGGTGGGTATACGGATTCGTATCCCGTGCAAGACTTTGCGATGGAAATTACTATGACATCATACGAGCATATTGCGCGCACTCTTTACACTGAGCTAAGACAATCCATAGTTCACTGTTATGGAGTACGCTTGATGTTAAATGCCTTCATCACATATTTTATCCAGAGTTACTGATTAGATTGCATAATTTCACACGGAAAAAGCCGCAGCCGGGCAGGTATTTTATAGAGAAACAAAGATGAGTTAAAAACAAAGATGATCCGCAATTAAAGTACGCTTAGCGAAGTGGACTGGATAAAGATGTTTGTATTTGTTGTTTTAAAGATATACAGAAAATATATTAACACCATCAATGAATACGTAATTAAAAGTTAGTAAGTTTTTTCTACAGTACACACTGACGGCGGGCGAAGAAGCAAAGGACCAGAATTCATGTGACCAACTCCATGACGGAACTGACTATGTAAAATAAGGAGGTTTACGCTGACCAACACTAAACACTATTGTGTGGTGAATATTAAGGGAGCTACATGACGTTGAAAACAAAATTTTGAAATTACTTTTTTTTTTAGTACCAGAAAGCATAAGAGCTGGAGCCCCCAAAATCGGTGCTGGTTCGCTACTTAGGCAGTTGCATGAGGATTGATGTCGTCCAAAATGTGACTGTTCCTGCTGTTAAAGTAAGCATCACGCGTAGATGTCGCTTCATCAGTTAACAATACGACGGACGTAAAGTATGGATATTCTGTGCACTGGCGCAGGAAACGCATGTCGAGGAGTGAAATCACGTTGTATGTACGTAGCAGGTGCTCGTGCATAACACGCCGTACAGTTGAATGTGACAAGCCCACTCCGTACGTAATGGCGCGGGTGCTCATTAACTGGATTTCCTCCACAAGGTTGAAAACTTCTTCATTCACATTTAGTGTACGTACATTCCTTGGGAGATCAGATGCGTTTTCGGTCGTATGCGAATCGCCCGCCTGCCCGCTCGAAATGCGCTGTTGGTATGCTTGAACATTCTGCCGTCCTCGTACACGAGGTTCGTATACGAAAATCTACTCGAGTGGTGGCAGGCAGCCGAATTGGGGATTTCGCATACAAGAAGTCGAAAAAACCGAAGCTATGGAGCAAGATTTCATATATATATATATATATATATATATATATATATATATATATATATATATATATATATATATGTGTGTGTGTGTGTGTGTGTGTATATAAATGTACATACATACATACATATATATGTTAAATTCCCAATAATATTTAAATAGAAACTCCCCCACTAATTAAGTTAAGTGATGACTATGTTAGTAAGCTCTTTTGCAATAGTATATTTATTTCACGAAAAAAAAAATTACTCGCTCTTAATCACTAAAATAATACTGTATTTATTAATTCTTAATAAGATATTTTAAAATTAATATACTCACATTTTTTAGTAAAAGCTACTCAAATTGCATTTTATGAGTCACAAAATTTTGCTATTGAGTGAAACATACAAATTTGTACCTTCAAAGAACTCAGTAAAAATTATTAACAAAAATGCACTAAGCTACAGGCAGCACAGTTAAAAAGAGAAACATCGTATAAAGAGTGGATAATTGATCGTAGGATAATATAACTGTGTGCTAGGTTCCATTGCTGTACATACATACAGGGTTTTTTTTTACTTAATTTGTGTATTCATATACGTTTTGTTATTCGTCTGTGAAAAGTCGTAACAGTTTAAAATAAAATTTCAACATTCGCTGCTGAATCACATAAAGTTTCACAAGCAGCGATGTTATGAAAAACTGTGTAGTACCAGACATTTTTGTTACTTTCCATTTTCTTTGCTTGTTGCAGACAAACCCGAGAATAAAGTTCTCGTAATATATGACGGCTGTTAAACTATTAATTTATCATTTTATTTGTGTACAGTACTGAGACAAAAAGTTATACATGTTAACAGTAGGTATTTGGCCTCTTACATAAAATTCAACAAAATGTTCTCTAACTTAATTAAACTGCCTCAAATTAATTACGTGAAATCATTAACATAACTCTATTATTATAGGATAAAACTATGGAAGGTAAGAATTCGTTCCTTGAAGCCTTCGTTTCGCTAGCCTTACCCTAAGGTGTTCTTTATTCAACACATTTAACAAAAGAGGAGACGGCATCGACGAACGAGCACGCACCCGCCGGCGCTCGACCCCGAGTCCCGGTTGAGAACTGCACTGATGTTGGGGTGTGCGGCGTTTGTCCTAAAATCGTTTGTCCTAAAACCACTTTTCAACGTTTTGTTGCTTAAACTTCATTTGTCCTAAAATCGTTTCTGCTAAATTCATTTATCTTAAATTCATTTGTCCTAAAGTTGTTTGTCCTAAATTTGTCTATCCTAAAATCGTATGTCCTAATTTCGTTTGTCCTAAAAGCATTTATCCTAAAATTGTTCGTCCAAATTTCGTTTGTCCTAAAATCGTTTGTCCTAAAAGCTGTTTGTCCTAATTTCGTTTGTCCTAAAATCACAATTCAGTTTTAAAATTCATTTGTCCTAAAATCGTTTGTCCTAATTTCGTTCGTCCTAATGTCGTTTGTCCTAAAAGTCATTTATCCTAAAGTCGTTTGTCCTAAAGTCGTTTATCTTAAAATCATTTGTCCTAAAATAGTTTGTCCTAATATCGTTTGTCCTAAAATCATTAGTTCTAAATTCGTTTGTCCTAAAATTATTTGTCCTAAAATAATTTGTCCTAAAATCGTTTGTCATAAAATAGTTTGTCCTAAAATCGTTTGTCATAAAATCGTTTGTCCTAAAATCGTTTGTCCTAAAATCATTTGTCCTAAAACTAGTTTTCTTAAAATGTATACTTATTTTCACATTTGCATTGAACAAGGACAGAAACAGAATTCGCCTGCATAATATTGCTGGACACTGGTGTTTTGCTTACTTCCTCACTACGAGCGCCTGTGTCGCGTCGTTAAGTGTGTTGACAGAGAACGCCTCTAGTGGTCAGCGGGAGAACTAACTCGTGACGAGAAACAGCGGGGGTGCGGTGTTTGTCCTAAAGTCATTTATCCGAAATTAGTTTGTCCTAAAGTTGTTTGTCCTAAAGTTGTTTGTCCTAAATTCGTTTGTCCTAAAATCGTTTGTCCTAATTTCGTTTGTCCTAAAATAGTTTGTCCTAAAATCGTTTGTCCTAATTTCGTTTGTCCTAAAATTGTTTGTCCTAATTTCGTTTGTCCTAAAATCGTTTGTCTTAAACTCATTTGTCCTAAAGTCGATTGTCCTAAACTCATTTGTCCTAAATTCAATTGTCCTAAAGTCATTTGAACTAAAATCGTTTTTTCCTGAAATAAAGTCTTCATTCGAAACCGTCGTTTGTCCTTAAGTCATTTGTCCTAAAGTCATTTGTCCTAAAGTTGTTTATTCGAAAATTAGGACAAATGATTTTAGGACAAACGACGTGAATTTTTCGGTTTTGCTTTTTAGGACAAAAAATTTTAGGACAAACGATGTGTACGCCCTTATTTGAATAATTGTTATAGATATTTGAAAACTAGCCCTTTAAGTTTTTTATCCTTTCCCGTGCAGTTTCGAAGCTGACATGCAATTAGGGCGGTTTTTCCCTTCGTCCATCAAACGTTTTCGTAACATTATTTGTACTTTTAGTCTTTTACCATAATACATGGTTTGTGTAATACATTATGAGGTAATTAGGTTTTATGTGCCGCAAAGATCCATCCCATATTCTGTTAATTCTTGAACGTGATCAGCTGCTCAGGTCAGTGCCAAGTGCCAAGCAGGAGATGGTAGACTGTCACAGGAACACTATCGCCGATTATTCGAATATGCTAAGAGTCTAGTCTGTAGTTCTTTCGCGTTGCCTTGCAACGTATTTTTGTACTAGGCAAGTGTGATTATGAGCTTCTTTACGATTTTTATGAAAATGTTGGGTCTAAGGTAACACAATGTTAAATACTCGTATATTGCGCAGTGTTCACATATTCGCAACTTTCTTCTGTTTGTGATCATATAAGACCATGGCGCTTATTTTAGCAGTGGCGCTATGATTAGGCTGTACGATTAATGTTACAATGGAATTATATCCGCGTTCACGGCATAACATTACGAGAATTTTATTGATGAAACTACTTCAAAAAGGACACCAGTATTATTCCCGAAAGTAGTAGATTTATTTAAAGATGGAAAATGTGTACATATTTGTGCATGTACCTATGGGAAAATATGCGCTAGCACAAAAAAGTTCAGGTTTAGTCCGTGTATTTTGCGGGTGATGATTGTATTGGCGCCTTAAAGTATGTTTTTATTTATTTATTACATAAACGTTAGAGAATATCGTGGTTAAGCCATAATACAGGAGAATATATTGAACCCAGCTCCCTTCCTAATTGGAATCTTCCTTATAAAATATCTTAATAATCATCAGTCAGGAGGGATACACTCTCACTTATTTGTGCGTCTCTGTGTATGTATGTGTACTTATGTTTAATATTTAGACACGTGTATATTTATTCATATAAAAGTTTTCACTTAACTATACATTGCTTTGATTGATAAATATGTAGTTTATAATAGTTTTTGTTTCAATATAATTTGTGAACCATTTATTAATTGCATCTTAAAAGACATAATAATAAATTTAAATAATTATTCTTTACACACAGTGATTTAAGAAATAAAGAATTCACTATGTACAGAAGAATACTTGCAAAATAATCAGGTTTTCTGAACATTCCGTTACCTAATAAAGAGCTGAAGGACGGTGACATACAGGCAAAATGTGCATAATAATACAAAAGTTACTGTTATTAAAAGTTAAACACAAACACCACGCTAAAGCGCTTTAGAATGTCGGCTAATTCAATAAATTTGACAGAAAAACAGAGAGAGAGAGAGAGAGAGAGAGAGAAAAAAAATAGGTGCGTGTGTGTGTGCGTGCGTGAGAGAGAGAGTATGCGCGCGCACATGTGTGTGAGAGAGAGCATGCGCGCACACATGTGTGTGAGAAAGAGCATGCATGCGCACATGTGTGTGAGAGAGAGCATGCACGTACATGAGAGAGAGAGCATGCACGTACATGTGAGAGAGAGCATGCGCGCACATGTGTGTGAGGGAGAGCATGCGTGCACATGTGTGAGAGCATGCGCGCACATGTGTGTGAGGGAAAGCATGCATGCACATGTGTGTGTGTGAGGGAGAGCATGCATGCACATGTGTGTGTGTGAGGGAGCATGTGTGCGCTCATATGTGTGAGAAAGAGAATGCGTGCACATGTGTGTGAGAGAGCATGTGTGCGCACCCGAGCAAGTAGATTAATTTATTCAAAACAGAATCGTTTCTTTATTTATGTAAGAGGTTTGAATCGTTCTGGGCTTTCTAAACAAAACTATTTTATGTTGTTAAAAATACTGGGAAGTGATAATAAATCAAAATAAACATTCTGACGAACAAATTTAAACGACATACCAAAAATATTCGCTTCACCCGGTTTTGACAGTCATTTGTTCTGCAGTTCAATGGTTCGCAAAGAGATGTCTTCAGGCACGGATTCAGTCCATGTTTACATGTCAAACAAAGTTCGCTCAGTGTTGAATCCAGTCCACCTTCCTTCAGTCCAGTCAAGAATTTTATTATAAAAACACTTTCAGATCCGCAGGGACGCTCTAGGTTGGTTTTTTTAAGAAAAACAAACCACATTTTCAGAGCTGAAACAATGTTGCATTCACTCCCAAAATATTAGGAATGTCTATCACTATAAAGACATTCAGGATTCAGGCAGTACACAACAAGGGCAATGAATTCATCTTCCAGATAGTTCCAAACCTCACTGGGATCAGAGACTAGCGCCAACAAGGTTAGCGATAGATACTGCATTGAATTCAATGCCGAGCAGATACGAAAATCTAACCTTTCAGATTCTAGCAAATAACACTGGAAGCGAAATTACCACAGCAGTTGCTGATAGTCGGGGAGGAGGAATAAATCAGTTAACGCTCCTCACAAGACACTGGGGCTGAAGTTGGCGAATTGGCTAGAACAATTGCCTCCCGAAATTGCGATCCGGGTTTTCGATTCCCGGCGGGGTCACTCCTCGGATTTTCGCCTGTGTGAGTCGTTCCGGACGTTGTCGCTGAACAGAGGGTTCACTCTGGGGTCCCCTGTTCCCCCTGCTCTTTCATTCTGGCGTTGCTCCATACTCACCTCATGTCACTCCTCACCAGCACTTAAATACTTAGTCTATTTGTTACGTACTGTCTAAAACTTTTTCACGTCACCTCGCAAGAAATGCAAAACCATGTCATATGTAGGAATATGCACACCATAAAATATATACAAAATATTTTGAAAGAAAACACACAAATGTATAATTTTGGTGAACTTTTGCGTTATATGAGAATAAATATTGCAATTTAAAGTAATAGTAATAATTACAAATGATAATATTAACAAAAATAAAACTTCAATAATGATGCTGCTAAGGCGATGTCGCCTTGTCTCACACAGGACCATAAAAGCAATTATAAGTGAAAACATATAAACACCATGCTATAGAATGCTTGATGCATGATTTTACCTAACATGGCGAAAAACGACCAACTAAAATATTGGTGCTTGAAACTAACATACCTTATCCAATATGGCTGTCTTCTTTGGGTCCAAATGTGTTGCTTGCTGTGTTTCTGAGGGCTGGGTGGTTGGAAGCTGTGTCGAAACACTTTAAGGACTAACCCATTACTCACAAGCCAGACGGCTACGTGATGGAAGTCACGCTGAACTACGTCATAGAGATTTGTGTCAACTGAGCATTACCCCTAAGAGACCGGCCTATGAGGCTCACGTCACGTCCGAAGTATGATGTCTATTGTTAGACCCCTGTAATTTGGTAAATCCCATAAGTTTCGCTTGAGTATACAAGCCCCGAATCAACAGATTTGGAGAGAATTCGCTATTGGTCGTGCTAGAAGAAGGTGCTATGCCTGTGGAGAGAGACAGGTGGAGACATTTTGGTGACGTCAGAGTCTACTGCGAGGCTGCGGCCACATTCCTTCTGAGCAGTATAGTGCGGAACAAGAGGACTGCTGCTGCGGGTTGATGGACAACAAGGAGGTTGTCGACGGTAGTCGAACCGAAGTCCTCAAGAGTGAAGACAGTGGTGCACTCGGAGTGCTGCGCAGCACATGGTGAGCCATCACCACTTCGGACTGTTAAGGTTGTATGTTGTCACTATTTGAAAGACTATTGGTTGGATATATGACTGAATCTTTTATTGTAATTTCAAGGCTTTGATTAATGGTAAATAATTTTGTGCTTTAATTGTCAAAGTTAATTAACGTTTCTGTGGCACAGTAGAAATTGTGTGCATAATTAAGGGTGTTGTGAAAGTTATAGTTCATTGCTGTTTTATATATTTTTGTAAGCTTTGTGAGCGAGTAAATCATTAACTTAATTCAACTCTTTTATTTGTAATTATAAGACGTATATCTCAATTAGCTCAGATAATTGCCCACATATAAAGTTTTTGCTAAACTTGTAACAATAGTATGACATAGAAATTACTGCAGCCTACGATCGCTTATATGTAGCTGACGATTGTGGAGGAAGAAGCCATATATTTGTGTGCATTTTAATTCAAAATTGAAATATTTATGTTCGTAAACACAAAAGTTAATCTACATTTATATACAAATTTTCTTTCAAAATGTATTTGGTTACATGTTTCTGTATGAACATACGTGATAAATGACAGTACGTGCCTTGCGAGGAGTGCTGACTCCTCCGCTTCACCGACTTGCCTCTTCGTCGGTGTTCAACTTGTAAGTAATTGGCCGTAGATGTATCGTCTGCGCGTCGAAGGTCAGATTAAATCCTGCCACGGTGCTCTTTGCCGAATATCAAGGTGGACAGGTAAATTTACTTTTAGAAGGCAGTTGTTCGCCGTAATGTTCTGAGAATGAAATACTGGAACACGACATCAAATGTATATGGCTGGAATTGAAACTAGAGGTTATGAATTAAAAGCCTCGCAAATAACCCACTCCTATGACAGGAAGGTGGTAATGTGCAGTTCTAATTACTATGCAGGCTGAGATGTATCGGAGTAACTCATGGGTGTTCAGTTACTTTGGTAGTTAAATATTTGGGCGCGTCATCGTTCAAAATTTGTTTAATGCTGCCGTTGTAGTACACCCGCCATGTTTAAAGAAATTTTGACATGAAATAAAATATTGTGTAATTTTTGCAGATGTAATTGACCGAGAATAATTTTTGTGAGTGATTTTCCCCAAGTCGTTTACAAATTCTTGTTTAATATCGAATAAGTTGATGTACACTGTGTTGTACAGGAAAATAATGTAGACTTTTCCTAGATACTCCTACGTAAACCGCAGTAACAAAAATGTAGTATTATGTGACTTGCTGACCTGCTAATTGAACTGTATTGCAGAGACTTAAAGTCTGCAATATATTAAATAAATATTTTGTCAAAGTAGTACTGCCAGTAAAATTTTTCACTAGAAACATGATTTCTAAACAATACTACATAAAATAAGGTACCATTCATAATATTATTTTCTTAATACTGAATATACTAAAAAACGCGAATACGCATGCATGCTACTGCCGATGTGATCGTTTTACAATGATACAACTGGTGACAAGAGAAAGCAGTTACAAATACAGCACAACAGAAAACCTCAATGTTAAGCCAGTCAGTTAATTCATGTCCTATTTTCAGTCTTAACATGAGTATTTTGGAAATGTTACAATGTAGGGAATAAAGTCAAGCGATAAGGACAAGGTGCGGCTTACTTCAAAAAACTGGGCAGTAGCTCCGCCTCTTAAGCAGCCGAATTTGACAGCAGTTTGTCTGACCAGGTCGTCTGCACTCTCTATTGTGTCACCCATTCGACTGTTGGTGAGGAAAGCGGCCATGTTAGCAGTGTACGAGGCCTTGATGATAAGAGCAAAGAACCACCAGATACCGGCCGCCAGCCTCGTAGAGGCAGCCCTGCGACAACAAACAGTGATCTATAAACTTTCCATAGCAACCATGCTGTGAGCAAACATCACACTTCACATCACACTCCACACTGCATGCTGACAACACCTGTAGCACACATCACAGCTCTTACTATAAGGCTTACTGCAACACTGATTCTGTCCTGCGAGAATTCATAATAGATTTTAACGTACTCTCCACTGCACATTGATAATATATTGTGACACTTCCACTTCATGGTGGAAGTGTCCTGTTACCTTACACAAGCCATCTGAACAAACTCACCTCAACGTGTTGCAACAAACCACAACTTACGTCTCAGGCATTAAAACATTTTAAATCCAGTGGCTAGGCGTGGCTGTGTTCCAAGGTGTGCGGTATTAGCAGCGACTATACGCTTTGAGCAGTTGTGTTGTTGCAGAGACCAAGGTGTACATATTATAAGTACCTTGCCTCTTGTACGCTACTGTCTGTAGAGTGTTCCTGACATATATGTATATATATCAGTGGCTAGGCGTGGCTGTGTTCCAAGGTGTGCGGTATTAGCAGCGACTATACGCTTTGAGCAGCTGTGTTGTTGCAGAGACCAAGGTGTATATATTATAGGATAATTTGTACCCTGCCTCTTGTACGCTACTGGCTGTGGCGTGTTCCTAACCATACAAGTCAAATGGTTCCTCAGACAACTCAGTGTTGTGTGTAGTCACTGCTGGTCACCGCACACCTTGGAACACTCAACGCGACGCCTCTGTTTAAATCAGCCCTCTGATCATAGATCATTTTTTAATTACCTCCTCGCTTAATGTATTTCCTGTTACCACAATTAACAGCACTCCACTCATTTCTCAGTACGTGCTGAATATGTCATCACTCACAAAAAAAGCAGGTTAACACTATCCTCCTATATCAAAATACAATTCTCAACATACTTCTTTGTGCACATGGGTGTTTTCCTGTTGCCACAGGGGCCGTGGTTGCCGAATGGTGCTCGCCGTGTGCACGTCACCCGGTGGAGTGCGTGGTCTGCGGTGTTAAACGGGTACGCTCGCGCGCGTGGTTTCGTGTATGCTTCTGTACTAGTCTTTATTATACGTTTCCAGTGATAATGCGTGTTAATACTTTACGTATTACTTTTGACAAACGCCCGACTGCTATGGAAATCCACGATTGGATTGCTACGTCGCTGCACGTCCTCGAGGATCAGCTGGAAGCAATACAACTAGATGGTCGACAACATTGTGTTTTCCTGAAACTGGTTTCGCAACAGCTGTGCGACCACATCCTGCAGGACACCGGTGGAACGTCACATCTCTACTCTGACAGCGGGGATCGGACACTCGTCACCATTGAACCTGCCATCGACAACATCCGGCCGGTAAGAATCATTAACCTTTCTGTAGAACTTGACAACTCCAAACTTCTGTCACTTTTACAATGACACGGTCGTGTGATCAGTCTTCAAGACGAATTCTGGGGCACTAAGTATAAGTTTCACGTCTAATCAGGGGTGCGCATTGCACGTATGGTTATTGACAAAGATATCCCCTCATACATAAACATTGACGGTGCATACGGTGTCGTCATATACCCCGGACAACCAAGAACATGCAACTATTGTCTACAACCTGGTCATGGACGGATCTCATGCCCCACATTGCAGGCTAAGGACATGCGAAGTATACAAAGATGGGGAAAGGCAGCCTTCAGTCAGGTTGAAGCAGGCAGTGCATCCGATACACACTTTCCCGAGTCCGTCCCTAATACCTCTGGTTTGTTACTTCGCCCAACACAACCTTCGCAAATGTCTTCAGGCGAACATATAATGACACAGGATGGTTCACTTTGTGCGATACGTACAACAGACGTGCCGACAGGGTTTCCTACCACACATCACGTTGACAAATTAGAGGACCAATGCAACGATGACGGCGGTGGCGACGCCAAGGGTTCTGACGAGCGACCTGATGTACGGCGGGATTCCTCACGTGCCTCTAACATTATCCTGTCCACGGTGGGTGACGATATTTCAGCCACACGGGCGGATGACGATGACCAGAACGCGCACGACGACTCCATGAACATACAACCCGCTGCGGAAAACAGGGACCACCGTCCGGGGATCGGTGTGTCTGGCGATCACGCCGATGGTGATGTTCAACAGGGGATCAGCTTCAGTGGACAGTTGCACACACCACCGTCGCAGGATGTAGGAGAATCGCTGTCCCTTGAGGCGCAGGCGAGTCACGGAGCAATGTCACCTGAGCCGCCTGGGCCGCCCTTGGCGGTGGCCGGCGTCTCACAGGATATCCCGACGACCACGGTTTCGCCTACTAAAGGTTAGCGTAACACGGACATGACAGATACGCTTAAAGGTGGTCACAGGCAGGACAGTTTGAAAGTTAAAGCGAGTGACAGCCGACCATGGAGTTCTCGCTCGAGCCGCCTGGAAGCTCTTGATGTAACCCGGCGAGCAACATCTGTTAAAGACCTGAGCGGCAGAAAAGGTAAACGCAAAAAGTAATGATTACAGTCCATACCTTGGCTATGCTATACATGTGTAGAGTCTCGATAAACGTCAAAATTGAAGAAATCTTACGTGTCATGTACCTTAATGCGATAGATGTTTTATTTTTGCAAGAAATTGTTCCCGAAGCGATTCCTTTCTTCCGGAATGTGAATTTATACGTGAACATTGGTGACCATCCTTCCGGTATGGCTTTCGTCACGAGAGCTGGGTTTGAAATGTCCAATATCTTATGTCACCCTTCTGGTCGAGTGATGCTGGCGACATACAGGATGTCCGTCTAGTAAACGTTTACACCCCCTCTGGTGCGCAAGCGAAGCAAGAAAGAGACATTTTTTACACTACGAACATCGTTCCTTTTCTACACTGCGGTGGATTGATTCTTGGTGGTGACTTCAACTGCGTCATAGCTCCAATCGATCACGAAGGTAGGTCTTACCCGATAAATTCGCCGCTGTTGGAGATTGTACGTCACATAAAACTACTGGACGTAACAGATATTGTTCCATGTCAGAAACCGCATTTCACACGTGTCACAGCGAACTCGAAAACGCGGCTGGACAGGTTTTGTGTCTATACTGAATGCAAGACTGACATTATGTCATATATCGTCCTCCCCATTGCTATCAGTGATCATCACATGGTCAAGATCACGCACAGGGAATTTACATCTGTATGGAGGCGGGGACACGGATACTGGAAAATGAATACTCATTTATTACATCATGAATACATTAAAGAGGAATTTCAACGTGAACGAAGCGTGTGGATAGAGCACCGACGTCAGTATCCGATTATGATCACCTGGTGGGACCAATATGTCAAACATAAAATACGGACATTTTTTATGAAACACTCGCGGCAAATAGCAGCACAACATGCCCAAACTTTTTCTTTTTACGAGACAATTTTACACGAGTGGCAACAGGCAGACGATCCGGTCACTCTAGACCGCATTCGAGCGGTAAAACAGAAGATACTAGACGTGCACGTGGCAAAACTTTCTGCTCAGTCTGCTCTGCTTAAAGACGTATCTATCGCAACGGGAGAATCCATGAGCCTATACATGGTGTGCAAGCAAAAACACCATCATGGCCAATTAGCCATCACCAAACTCAGTGACCAAGACGGGGTAGTGCATTTGGACCAACACTCTATCGCGAAGACATGCACAGAATATTACTCACGGTTATTTACACCAGAAGACATACGGGGTGCGGCGCTTACGGAAGTATTGTCACACTGCACAGAACGGATTGATCAGGAGGGCGCTGGCGGGTTGGTCGCTCCAGTGATGGACGCGGAAATCTTAGACGTCATTAAACTGCTACCTCACGATAAGACTCCTGGTGCGGATCTACTCCCATACGAGTTTTACTCACATTACTGGGACATAATAGGACCGGCTGTTGGAGACATGATACGGGACATTATTCGCACTAAATCACTCGCCAAATCACAACGTGAGGGTGTCATAGTCCTGGTGCCAGAAACACACACACCGCAGACCGTTGAAGATTACCGGCCGATAACGCTATTGAACTCTGACTACAAGCTAATAATAAGGGTGATTGCTAAACGTATCCGACAGGTCGTAGGGCAAATTATATGTGCGGGGCAAACCTGCTCGATCCCTGGGCGGACAATACTCAACAGTGTCACGGCACTTACATCTTGTAACAGGATATGGGCCCAGAACGCTGTAAGTAAATATTGCAAAATAGAAAAAGTAAATGTGTGCTTGTGACTTCTACAGAATTGAGAACATGGCAGCAGGCGCATCATCTACACAATACCCACAGCTATCCGACACGAATTTTAAGAACTGGAAATTTCGCGTGTTGTCTCTTCTTGATGAAAAAGGGGTGAGGAGTGTCGTCGATGGGGATGAACAGTTAAAAAACCTGACAAGAGAATGTCTCGAGAAAGGTTAACAAACAGACAAGAAGGCAAAAAATTTAATCATAAACTGTGTAACTGATCGCCATATAGATTACATTAGAAATGCGGAAACGGCAGCAGAAATGTTAGCTGCCCTAAGCAACATTTTTGAAAGAAAGAGCACCATCAGCAAGTTGTTGGTTCGAAAACAGCTATTGACATTGAAATGCAATACTTCCCTGCAAGAACATTTCCACAAGTTAGACAACTTGATACGGGATTTAGAAGGAATGGGATCTAAACTCGATCAAGACGATAAGGTTTGTCATCTACTACTAACTCTTCCAGAGCGTTACGAGAATGTGATTACAGTGCTTGAGACAATGGATGCTGACATAACCTTAGATTTTGTGAAGTCATTACTTTTAGATGCCGAACTCAAGCTGAACCACATGTCTGCAGATACTAATAATGCTGGAGGCGATACTTCGTTTGTTGCAGCCAAACCAGTGCGAAAGTGTTATAGGTGTGGGGACACTCGTCACTTCATTGCAGACTGCCCCAGGATGCAACATCACTCAGGAAAGGATGAATTCCGTGATCGGGGAAGTACATTTAAAAGAAACAGGAACCAGAAATTTGGTCGTGGTGGCCGAGAATCTAATTCGAGTTTGTTTTGTCCCAATGAAGAGGTTATATTTGTAGGTACTACTACCAGCGAAGAGACTGTACTGACTAGCACAAAAAACTGTGTGCAATTACAGTTCGTTTTGGACTCAGGCTGTACCGACCATCTTGTCATGCCAAGCTTGAAGTCATGTATGACCGACGTTCAAGATATTAGGGAACCAATCAAAGATAAAAGTAGCTAATGGGGAAGAACTAGTAGCAAAGCAGAAGGGGACAATGAAGCTTTGTAAAGGTGACGTGAAGATAAAATTAGAAGCATTAATTGTACCAAATCTCACATTTAACTTGTTATCAGTAAAAAAATTGTTCGTTCAGGAAAGAGGGTAATTTTTAGTGAAGTCAATGCAGAAATAGTTGATGACAGTGGATTAAGAGTTGAGTGTAGTACATCAGGAAAGCTCTTCATGCTAGATTTCTCTATGCGCAAGGTAGAAGAGTGTTGTTCTGTAGCACTTGGAAACCTGTGGCATAGACGGTTAGGGCACTTGAACCGTCACAGTTTAAGAATAATAGGGTTATCTGCATCAGATCAAGTGTTTGATTCCTGCAGACAGGGAAAGGCAAACAGACAGCCATTTAAAAGAAACTCACTACCTCGGTCTAGCAGGATAGGAGAACTGTTTCACACTGATATAGGCGGTCCTGTCACCACACCAACCAGCAGTGGAGAAAGATTATTTCAAACAATAACAGATGACTACTCCCATTTTTGTGTAGTGTTTTTACTCAAGACAAAGGCTGAAGCAACAGAAAACCTGATCAACTATATCAGACAGCTAGAATCCCAGGTTGGCACAAACTGCACAAGTCGTATACGATGTGACAATGGAGGAGAGTTTTCTTCGTCAAACCTGAAATTGTTTTGTACAGGAAAAGGCATTCGACTAGAGTATACAGCCCCATACTCACCACAGATGAATGGAGTTAGTGAAAGGCAAAATAAGACCCTGCTTGACAAAGTGAGAACGATGTTTGTTTAAACCAGTTTGCCTAAATATCTGTGGGGAAAAGCCATCCATACAGCAGCATACCAATTAAATCGTTGTCCTACCACTGCACTCGGTGGAGCGATACCTGCTGAACTTTTCTTGGGTGTGGCTGACCTTTCAAAGTTGAGGATATTTGGAGCGAAAGCATGGGCTGTGAAACTGCCACAGAGAGATAAACTCGCTCCAAGAGCTACACCAGCAAGGATGGTGGGCTATGCGCCCAATGGCTACAGACTATGGGAGCCATCAACAGGAATGATCCTGGTCTCGAGGGATGTCAT